>CM038141.1:377866880-378168177 GCA_021437245.1 Aegilops speltoides
TTGTTTATGAGCGGCGAGGGACTCTGAGAGCTGTTGGGCGTCGACCTCTGTATATAAAGGGACGACCCGGCGATGGTTAAGGGCAAGTAACATTGGATCGAGAGCTAGGCCAAGTGATTTCGCTCCCTGGTAACCGAGACGTAAGCAATACCACTCAAAACTGGATCGTAGGCTTTTACCTTCACCGTAAGGGGCCGAACCAGTATAAACCCCATGTCCTTTGTCCCATTAACCCCTTTAAGCTTCCTAGTTGCGATGGCTCCACAACTAAGTCCTTTCACTAGGACATCTGACGTGATAATTCCACGACAGGGGCAACCCTTTTTGGTAAAACAACCGAGTGTCCAAATTTTGAACCGTTTTCACCTTTCGTTCATTGCTTCAAGATCTTTGAAACAAGACCCAATGTTGATATATTTCGTAACGAAAACCATAGGAGGATGATTCGTGAGATCCAAGGTTTCCCAGCCAAGCGATGGCCGCTCCCTTAATTTCATTTTACCATTCATCCTACTTCTTAGCTTTGTTCCGTGAGTCTAAGGCAAAGCTTAAATGGTTTTTGACTAACTTTTATAAAACATAACTTGTACTCCAAATGATAGCTAACTTCTTCTTTACAGGAAAAAGATAACTACCTTGTACTCCCACCGATAACATACATATGCTCCCTATCACACTGTATACAACACAACTTTGTGCACACGCATCACACTAGTACTGTATCAGGGCATCTCCAAAGGAAACCCACAATTTTTTTTCCGCGGACGGAGGGACCAATCCATGTACATGGATGCGGGAGGCTGCTATCCAACGCTGCTCGCATACATTGCAGATACTTTCTCAACTAATCAGATGAAATGCATGCAACATACAAATCGGATGACTTTCATGCAAACACAACGGATTTTCGTTACATTTTGAACAAAAAGACGACCCGACCCTACACCTATCCTACGGCGGCGGCACCCGGCGTCCAAACCCGTGTCGTCCTACATTTGTCATCTCCATGAGCACCGGCGATAAGACCGTGAAGTGAAGGTGCGATCTCCGCCGAGGAAGAGTAGAACACGAGAGATGGATCGGCCCACACGGGACACAAGACCCTACCGCCTCCCGTGGCCTAGTCATCCTCGAAGGAGTCCGGAACATGTCCGTCGCTGGTGGACGTGAGGTCCATGATGGAAATGGCGTCACCGGCGTTGTCGTCGTCCTACCGGGCCGCCTGATAGTTTGTTAGCGGCCGTAGAAGACACATCTGGCATTGTTCTCCTCCGTGATCGCCTACAGCTACGCCTCCACGACGGCATCGTAGATGGCATGCAGTTCTACGGCGAAGTTGGGGTTCGCCGCGGCCATGGCTGCCACGGCCTCCTCGCTTGCTCGTTCACCGTAGATCTGGCCCTCCGCCAGCTGGTGCTGCTCCAAGAGGAACATGTTGTACCATTGTTCCTCCCACGCCTGCTGGAACACCGACAAAGGTGCCGACGCAGGCTGCACCTCCTCCATGGTGACATTGTAGTGTGCATGTGCCTTCTTCATGGTAAAGCCAGCATGCACATGAAGCGCAGGAGCCGGGACGGTGTCATTAGAGCATGTCTCCATCGTGGTGTCTTCCTCATCATCGGAGACCTCGGGCGAGCTGGCCGGCAAGCCGGCCTTGATCCGACTAGCACAACGGCTCTGCCAAGCGGCGGCATGGGCGGCCACCGCATACTTCATCTCAGTGGAAAGGCTCTCCCACAAAGCTTTACCACCTGCAGTCATGGCAGATGCAGTGCCAGGCAGGAGAATGGGGAGCGGCTTGTGTTATGGAGTGAAGTTAGCCAGGTGTGGCCGCCTTTAAATAGCGAATTCCAGTGAGGCCAGGTGTCCGGGGGTGTCAATGCGCGACGCCGGAGTGGGTTTCTCAGCCGGCGAGCCTGCTTAATGATGGTATACGAATGGGCGGGGCATTAAACGTGTGAGGTAGACATCCATCCCGTCCTATCCAGTCACGCGTCTCCGGCATTGAATAGGCGCAGACACCGGAGACGCGTTGCTGGCGGAACCCTCAGACAGCGTGCTGCTTCAACGGTGGAGGCAGTGAAAGGTCGCGTCCGTCCTAAGCCGTCTTCAATATGAAGCCACGCGCTCTACAGCGGCATGAATACGGGCAGCTGGCGTCAGACGGAAATGCACGCGGGAGAGGGAGTACGGGGTTTGGGTGGGTCCAGGCAGTCAGAAGTGGGCCTGGGAGCGGTCCAGACTCCCACAAAGCCACCCACATTTGTCTCCGGTTTGCGGAAAAAAGTACGTCTGAAACTTGCCGTGGACCGATACAAGACCGCGCTAAACGGCTTCCACGGTTCAGACAGTGCAGTCCAAACAAATGTGGATGGTTTGATGATCGATGTTGGAGATGCCATGACGGCCCACACAACACATGTGTGATGTGCCACTCAGTAGCTTGTGCAACTCAACCTGTACATTTCCGTGCCGCACACCTGCGTAGTGTTAAGTATGTATTTTGTATTGCACGTGTATTGGAGTTGTGGATCACCTCCTAGTTTTGTATAGCTAAGATAGAGGCCTTCCCTGTATTATATATACGTGCACCAGCATTCCATCAATACAACGTTCATTGTATTGCAAATCTCTCCGTCTAAATGGTATCATTTCCCGGGTTCTAACTCTAGTCTTCCGCCGCCGCTGCCGCGCGTCTCCTCTGTGCCGCTGCCGCCGCCACCATGCGGCCTCCGCCATCTGCGTGCCACCCGCGCCGGCCGCTGCTCCTTCCTCTCCCTGCGCGCACGCTTCCCCAGCAGCTCGCTAGCCTTGCGTCGCCAGCCGCGCTCTCCCGCCGCTAGCCGATTGCATCGGCACGTTGCCCGCTCACTTGCGCATTGCCGCACACATCGCCCGTCTGCGCCTAGCTGAGGCCACCGCTCAGCGCTGCTCAAGCGCGCCAGCGCAACCGAGCAGCGCCCTCGGCGTCTTTGCCGTCAAGTGCCTGCTCACGCGCGGCTGACGCAACTTCGACCGCGCCCTCCGCGCGCTGCCCGTCATGCATCGTCCACTGCTGCCCGCTCAAACCCGCAAAGCCACGTCGCCCGCCGTTCGCTAACCAGCAGCGTTACTGTCTGTCGCCGCTGCGTCGCTTCGCCCGCTGCATCATCGAGCCGCCCGCCAGCCGCTAACCCCCGCGCGTGTTGCCCGCAAGCCGTGCCGCCAGCCGCACCTTCTCCTGCGACGGCTCCCTGAAAGTGCAACTAATCCCCGGGTGGTTTTGGTAATTAATAACAACATATATATCATTGAACTAATAGTTTCTTGAGAACATTTCAGAAAGTTCAGTGATATGGGTATGGCAATGACTGAAGAAGTGGACCCCTCAAAATACTAAGGAAAACATTGGCTAAAGCTCAAGACTCCATTTTTGGTTTAGTGATCCAAGATCACATTGAGTCTATAGGAAAGCCAATACTATTAAAAGGGGATGAGGTTATGTTAATGATCTGGTTGCTCAAAGTGCTTAGTGATACATCTCCCAAACCATCAGCAATCTTTCATTCCAACATACACTCATAAGTAATCTCGGTCCCACCGATTCCATAAACTCAGTCACACCGAGATGAACCACCTTAGCCATATAGCCAAACCCTAGAAATTTCGGATTTTCCGATTTTGAACTCGGTCTCACCGAAACTAGTGTTGCCAAGCTTACGAACATACATCATCATATCGGTGTCACCGAGATGATAAAGTCGATCCCAGAGATTGGCAAACCCTAGTCTTTGGAAGAATCGGACTCACCGAGATTGTATTTTCGGTCCCACGAAAATCCCAACGTTCACAAGATTTGAACTTTCGGTCTCACCGAGTTGTCAACTTCGGTCCGACCGAGATTGGTCAAATGTGTGTAGCAGTTGGATTTTGTGTGGAGGCTATAAATACCCTCCACCTCCTCTTCATTCGTGGAGAGAGCCATCGAAAGAACTACCACTCCTACCTTACATTTACGAGAAGAAAACTACCTACCCTTGTGTTGAGATCAAGTTGCTCCACTCCCACCATATGAAACTTGATTTCTAGCCTTCCCAAGTTGCTTTCCACTCAATCCTTTCTTCCACCACAGCCAAATCAGTGAGGAGAGTTGAGTGTTGGGGAGATTATCATTTGAAGCACAAGAGCAAGGAGTTCATCATCACCAACACCATCTATTACCTTTTGGAGGTGGTGCCTCCTAGATTAGTTAGGTGTCGCTTGGGAGCCTCCGTCAAGATGTGGAGTTGAACCAAGAAGTTTGTAAGGGCAAGGAGATCGCCTACTTCGTGAAGATCTACCCGAGTAAGGCTAGTCCTCCGTGGGCGTATGCCATGATGGCATAGACAAGGTTGCTTCTTCGTGGACCCTTCGTGGGTGGAGCCCTCCGTGGACTCTCGCAGGCCGTTACCCTCCGTGGGTTGAAGTCTCCATCAGCGTGGATTGACGATAGCACCACCTATCGGAACCACGAGAAAAATCTCCGTGTCTCCAAATTGCGTTTGCTCTTCTCCACCTCTCTTTACTACATGTGCAATTTACTTTCCGCTGCCAATACTCTAGAATTGCATGTGTAGGATGATACTTGACTTGATCATTATCTTGAAATCTGCCAAAACTTGTCTTAATCAAAAGGCTGAATTTTTATATTGTCAAGTAGTCTAATCACCCCCCCTCTAGACATACTTTCGATCCTACAAGTGGTATCAGAGCTTTGGTCTCCATTGTATTGGTTTCCATCGCATTGGACTCCATAAGCTTGGTTTCACAACCTAGGAGAGTATGGCGTCTAGTGAGGGTAATTTTAAGAGAGGTCCTTACTTTGATGGTTCAAACTTTGCTAGTTGGAAGCATAAAATGAAAATGCATATTCTTGGACATAACCACGCATGGGGCATTATTTGTGTTGGCTTGCAAGGTGAGTTCTTGAGGAAGGAAAAGTTCGGATCGTGAAGCTACAGCGGATGAATTGCGGATGTTGCAAAACAATGCTCAAGCTTGTGACATTCTCTTCAATGCTTTGTGTCGAGGAGTTCAACAAAATCAGCCATCTTGAGAATGCAAAAGAGATTTGGGATACTTTGGTCGAAATGCACGAAGGTACCGAGTCCGTGAAGGAATCAAAGCTAGATGTTCTTCAAGGTCAACTTGACAAGTTCAAGATGAAGGAAGGTGAAGGAGTCGCTGAAATGTACTCTAGGCTTGCTCTCATCACAAATGAGATTGCCGGCTTAGGAAGCGAAGAAATGACCGACCGATTCATCATCAAGAAGATTCTCAGAGCTTTGGATGGAAAGTATGACACCGTGTGCACTTTGATCCAAATGATGCCAAACTACAAGAATCTCAAGCCTACCAAGTCATTGGAAGAATTGTTGCTCATGAGATGACACTTAAAGATAAGGAAGAGCTTCACAACAAGTCAAGTGGTGCTTACAAAGCTACAATTGATGCTCCCACAACCTCAAGTGACAAGCTAGTTTCCAATGAAGAGATAAGCCTAATGGTGAAGAACTTCAACAAATTCTACAAGAGTAGAAGCAAGGAAAGAAGCTCAAAGTCTAGATCATATGATGAAAAGAGATCTTCTAGTCGTGATCGAAACTGCTACAATTGTGGAAGACCCGGACACTACTCAAATGAGTGCTCGGCTCTCCACAAGAGAAGAGAAGAATCTCCAAGAAGAAGAAGCTCAAGAGAAGAGTCACCTCGGAAAGAGAGAAGGAGTAGAGATGATCGTTATGAACGAAGATCCTCCCGGAGAAGCAAGAATTCGGAAAGGAAACACAAGTCATCAAGGAGCTACACAAGAAGAAAACATCAAGCTCATGTAGGTGAATGGGTCTCCGGCTCCGACTCCGACAATCACTCCGAAAGAAGCTATCACTCCAACTCTGACTACAGTCAAGATGAAGGTGTTGCCGGTCTTGCTCTCGTATCCTCCAACTCCAACTCCTATGACTTATTTGATTCACCAAATGAGGGAATTGGAAGATGCTTCATGGCTAAAGGCCCCAAGGTATCACACCCTGAATTCATTGACTTTGATAGTGATGAGGATGACTTGCTTGGTGAAGATGAGCTTTTACATGACAAATCTAGTGAGCCTAGTAATGATGAACATGCTAGTAGTCTTTACAGTCGAGAAGAGTCGAATGACAATGCTATGAAGGAGATTGAGCGTTTAACTAAAGAACTAAACACTCTTAAGTTAGCTCATGAAACAACTCAAGAAGATCATAGAGAGCTCCTAAGATCTCATGAGAAGCTACGCTTGAGAAGCTCAATCTAGAGCAAGAACATGAGTTTCTAAAAGCTATCAATGACGATCTTGAAAGAAGAGTTCTTCATATCTTGCCAAACGACTTCTCTTGTCTAATTTCTTGCCACCTATTAAAACTAAGCATGACAAGCATAAGAAAAATTCTTCATCTAGTAGTAACAATAACCATGCTAAATCTAATGTTGTTACTTCTAGTAGTTCTCTTGATTCCACTAAGAATGTTTCAAGCCAAGTTACACTTGAGCAAGAAAATAGTTTATTGAAAGGGATTATAGAGAAAGGTGTCTACAAGAGCCTTGCCGGAAGCAAGAACTTTGAGGAAATTGTTCGCAAGCAAGGAAGGCACCGGAAGAATCAAGGAATTGGTTTTGAGCGAAAGTTCAACGCCGAGGGTGTTAAATGGGAAGAAGGTCAATATCCCACTCCAAAGTTTGTTTCTCAAAAGGAGAAGTATGATCCTACTTCCTCCAATGTGGAACAAGCTCAAGATGACCTTCCACCACAAGACCACAAGCTAAAAGGCAAGGACAAGCTTCAAGAGGAGATTGATGCATTTATTGAAGCACCTAAAGCCACGGTCAAGTGGGTTCCCAAGGAAACCTCAAGTTCTACTTCGTCAAGCTCAACTACAACCCCAAGGATTCCCATCAAGATGATGTGGATCCCGAAGAAGAAGAACTAGAGAGTTCTTGAGGGTGACTCCGCCAATATACTTCACTCACATTCATTTTGGCAAGAACTTGTGCAATCAACTTCCACATTATGCACTAGTTCATGGAGTCACAAACCCTCGTGTTGGTAAGTCAAGGGACAAGGTAATCATTGCTTTCATGGACATCATCTATTGTGTACATCAATCTATGTCCATGGATATCCTTGTTTGTTCCTTGTGGGACTAACCCATGTAGGTATTGAAAGTGCCCGAATCCAAAGGATTGCTCCCAACTCTTGATGATCTTCATCAACATTGAGCATCCACATCTTCAACATCTACATGAAGTCTTCTCGACAACCCAAGGTTAGTTTGACCCTTTAAAGGGGTTCTCACATCAAGGGGGAGCTTTGCTCTAAAGAATTGAGCTAAAGCATCTTCAAATGATGTGAACACATTAATGCTTTATGTAAAAGTGGTAACCCCACTTGTGCTTAAATGATGAGTATGACCTATGATCAAATGTTCTCATTTGACTCCTAAGTCAATATACTCATATATAGATGACCTAGTCATCGACAAATTGTGTGATAGTAGCTAGTGTTTTGTTTGTGCATGTTTGACACATATTTCATTTGCTATCTTATTGTGTGAGCATGTTGGATGCATAATTTTATCCATTCGAGGACATCCATTTGTTGTTATGGTCTTTTGGATTTTCCTTTTTGACCAAATGGATGGACAAGAATGCCTAAGTTCCTCCCCTAGCTATCTATGCTTTCTTGTCTCAAATTCTATTCATGCTTATATCACAAACTTTGAACAAGTCATTTTCGGACACACCGAGTGAGGAGCACTCGGAGCCACCGATCCGTCTAAGACTAAAATTCCAAAACCTTCTAAGTATTTTCGGTCAGACCAACCCACTCAAATCAGACAGACCGAAAGCACTTGGATTGATCTAGGTTTTCACCTCGGTGAAACCGAGTTGCAATTTTCAGCGTGACGAAATGTGTAATCTTCCTGCGATTATCCATCTCGGTGCCACCGAGTTTTACAACTTCGGTCCCACCGACACTAAAGGTATATATACCGAGGGCAGCGCGTTGATTACTTCTTCAAAACGTCTCGCCCCAAACCCTTTCTTTGCCGTCGCCGTGGTCTCCGGATCGTCTCCGTAAATCGCTGCTTTGTCGCCCTCGCCGCAGGTCTCCGTCGCCGTCAGCGGACATTCTCTCCACGCCGTTGCGCCGTGAGAGAACTCCACCAAGTTAGGGTGAGTTTCGATCCCTCTCGTGTTTCAACCTCCGATTCTATGCACGATTGGTTTGCCTAGTTTCTTGCCACGTTTGAGATCTTCCTATCCAGCAGATTAGTTCTTAGAACGAAATTTGAGTGAAAGTTTTAGGGTTAGGTTTCCGCCGAACACATCTCGGTGAGACCGATTCTACATTCCCGGTATGACCGATTTGGCCTCTGGCCATTGCACTGCACCTTTCGGTCCAACCGAGTTGTGCAAATCGGTGCGACCGAAATGAGGATTTAGTGAAACCCTAGTGTTTTCGGCAGGACCGAAACCCACATCGGTCTGACCGAAAGTGGTGTGAATGCCTCTGTTAGAACACTTGGATTCACGAATTTTAGACTCGGATGACCAAATGCATTTTGTGAAAACCTAAAACTGAAATTTGAACTCATTTTTTTGCAAAATCTTCTGCGTTTGTGATAACTCTTCTATTCGCCTACACCTACTCTATTCACAGGTTGTCGGCCATGTCGATGCCGTGACAGCCGTAACAGTCTGAATCTCCAATTGCTGAAATTCGAGGCGGGCACTAGTCCCGAGGCCAGCAGCTTTTACGATGATGGTGAGAGGAGCACACCAAGTGGTTTGCCTCCTGCTGCCACCAGGGCCAGGAAGAAGAAGAATTCTGATGAAGAAGACTCTGATTTCATTGCTGAGGAAGAGATCTCATCTAAGCCTAAGAGGAAAGTGGTTGCCAAAGAGCATCAAGGGCAACAAACCAAGAAAGGCACCAGTAAAGTGAAGAAGTCCACTGTTGCCAAGAAGCTCAGTATGGAAGAAGAAACTTCAAGCAAGGTAAAGAAAACTTCCAAGAGGAAGAGGATTGTGCATGATGAAGCAGCGGATGATGATGATGAGGATGAGGAAGCTCCACAGCCTCCTCCTCAGAAGCCTAAGTTCATGGGTGATGCCATCAGGGCAGGAGCACCTTCAAAGTCTAAGCCGTCTGCTCCAGCAAAGGCAGCTCAAGCCAAGCCTGCTGCCAAGCCCAAGAAAACTATCGAAACATTCCCGCTTGAGAGAAGAAGAAAGACAATGTGCCACCAATGAGTCAGATGATGAGGCACCTGTATTGCTGAAACTTCGTCAGAGATTGCCAATTCACAATGATGCTCATCCTCGAGCTGAAAACATGAAGGAAAGAAAGGATAAAGGTCTCAGGCTATGGAGACAAGCTGATCCATATGTTGTGAGGAGAAGGACTGCTGTTGACCCAAGGTTCCACACCAGAGAGCAGCAAGATTTCTATGAGACTGTGCTTATGGACAAGAAGCCCATTGTTGCAGACACTCGCTATGTTGACTGGGCATACATTGATAGTGAAGAGCACAGAGACTTCTTTCCACATGTGCATGAGAGCTTTACTGCATGTGGTGTTGCTGATTTCGTTGGTCAGAAGCTGACAGCTTGGAATGATGAGATGATCATGCAATTCTATGCCACATCTCATTTCTATCCGGATGGCGAGATTGTATGGATGACTGAAGGCCGAGATTCTCTTCAACTGTTGAAGAATGGGCAGCACCGCTGAATGCTCCAAAGTCTTGAGAGAGATGATGATGTTGATGTCTATGGTATTCCCAAGAAGAACCATGAGTCTATGAAAATATGTACAATGAGGTACCAGCTAAGGATGTAGAAATCTGAAGCTCGGCTCGATGTATCATCTCGAGCAGGTCTCCCTACCACAAACACCATTACGAGGCATACCACGATGCCCAAGTCCGGAGATCATCGCATGATAAGAGGCTATTCTATCAACATGCTGCATATACTTGATCGAAGGCACCTTTCAAGGTGATGGACACGATAGTTGAGACTATCAAGAGGACCGCAGCAGACTGAAGAGGTCATGTGGATTTGCCCCGCACATTCAGATGCTTATCAATGCCAAGTTTGGCACGGGCACCTACTTGTTGGATAGACCACATTTGCCACTGCAGCCTGAGCATGAGGACAATGAAGTTGTGATGACTGAGGATGATCCCACGTCTGTTGAAGGTCAAGCAAAGTCTGAAGCTGCCAAACAAGCCAAAGCTGAGAAGGAAGCAAAGCAGCAAAAAAACCCAAGAGTGTTGGAGAACAGCTCCTTGAAGCTACCGGAGGATTGAACAACGCTGGCCAGCATTGTGCGATCTTAGGAGAGCCTTGAGAGGATTGTTGAAGACAAGATCCATGCTCTGGATGTGAAGCTGACTGAAGTGCAAGTCACCGTCAACAAGCTTGAGGCAGATATCGAGGAAGCAAAAAGGGAGAAGGAAGAGCTCATGCAAGAGATGCAAAATGATCTAGTCCAAGATGATTATGAACAGCCTGCTCGAGTTCCTACAGACCCGATCATTTGCTATTCGATGGGATGCACACTGCTACAACATCGGCACCTCCCACAGCTCCATCGGTTCCAGCTCGGCTCAAAGGACCACTCCTCCAGCTCCACGGACATCACCAAGCCTTTGCGGATGCAGCTATCTCAACTCCATCAACCTGCATAGAGCCGCCAACAGAGTCCCTAGTGACGTTTAGCTCTATACCTTCGAACTTTTGGTAACTTGTTGCCAAAGGGGAGAAATTGTATAGATCATAGGACTTCGAGAGAGAGTGCTCGCTTTTGCTCTTCGTTTCATTTGCGGTCTTTTGAGATACTTTTGAGTTTTTCGAGACATTCGTGTGTTTGATACTCGTTTGCTCTACTTTGATGAGTGCTTGATCGTACTATGCCTTAATGTGTGCTTAATGCTTATCATATGCTATTCATATCTTGTATGATCATTTACTCATGTCTTGGTGATTGGGTGCATGCTATTCATTCTTATCATTTTGTGCGCTCCACCAAGATGTATGTGACATGGAAGAGTGACCCATGATCCTAATCGATTGTGCATTTGCATTCAAACGCAAATCTTAAATAATGCACAAATTTAGGGGGAGCTCTTGCTTATCACATACTTCTCAAAGCGACGATATTATTCATTGATTATATCCTATGTCGAAGCTTTGATCTATATGTTGTCATCAATTACCACAAAGGGGGAGATTGAAAGTGCAACTAATCCCCGGGTGATTTTGGTAATTAATAACAACATATATATCATTGAACTAATAGTTTCTTGAGAACATTTCAGAAAGTTCAGTGATATGGGTATGGCAATGACTGAAGAAGTGGACCCCTCAAAATGCTAAGGAAAACATTGGCTAAAGCTCAAGACTCTATTTTTGGTTTAATGATCCAAGATCACATTGAGTCTATAGGAAAGCCAATACTAAAAGGGGATGAGGTTATGTTAATGATCTGGTTGCTCAAAGTGCTTAGTGATACATCTCCCAAACCATCAGCAATCTTTCATTCCAACATACACTCATAAGTAATCTCGGTCCCACCGATTCCATAAACTCAGTCACACCGAGATGAACCACCTTAGCCATATAGCCAAACCCTAGAAATTTCGGATTTTCCGATTCTGAACTCGGTCTCACCGAAACTAGTGTTGCCAAGCTTCAGAACATACATCATCATATCGGTGTCACCGAGATGATAAAGTCGGTCCCACCAAGATTGGCAAACCCTAGTCTTTGGAAGAATCGGACTCACCGAGATTGTATTTTCGGTCCCACCGAAAATCCCAACGTTCACAAGATTTGAACTTTCGGTCTCACCGAGTTGTCAACTTCGGTCCGACCGAGATTGGTCAAATGTGTGTAGCAGTTGGATTTTGTGTGGAGGCTATAAATACCCTCCACCTCCTCTTCATTCGTGGAGAGAGCCATCGAAAAGAACTACCACTCCTACCTTACATTTCTAAGAAGAAAACTACCTACCCTTGTGTTGAGATCAAGTTGCTCCACTCCCACCATATGAAACTTGATTTCTAGCCTTCCCAAGTTGCTTTCCACTCAATCCTTTCTTCCACCACAGCCAAATCGGTGAGGAGAGTTGAGTGTTGGGGAGATTATCATTTGAAGCACAAGAGCAAGGAGTCCATCATCACCAACACCATCTATTACCTTTTGGAGGTGGTGCCTCCTAGATTGGTTAGGTGTCGCTTGGGAGCCTCCGTCAAGATGTGGAGTTGAACCAAGAAGTTTGTAAGGGCAAGGAGATCGCCTACTTCGTGAAGATCTACCCCGAGTAAGGCTAGTCCTCCGTGGGCGTATGCCATGATGGCATAGACAAGGTTGCTTCTTCGTGGACCCTTCGTGGGTGGAGCCCTCCGTGGACTCTCGCAGCCGTTACCCTCCGTGGGTTGAAGTCTCCATCAACGTGGATTGACGATAGCACCACCTATCGGAACCACGAGAAAAATCTCCGTGTCTCCAAATTGCGTTTGCTCTTCTCCACCTCTCTTTACTACATGTGCAATTTACTTTCCGCTGCCAATACTCTAGAATTGCATGTGTAGGGTGATACTTGACTTGATCATTATCTTGAAATCTGCCAAAACTTGTCTTAATCAAAAGGCTGAATTTTTATATTGTCAAGTAGTCTAATCACCCCCCCTCTAGACATACTTTCGATCCTACACTCCCCGTCTCTTCTCTCCACTAAAAAAACCTATCCGCGCCGCCATGTCTTCCCCGGGATCCTCCACCACCCGCTCGTCGAACCCGCTCGCCGGCCCAGCTGCACCTCGTCAGCCCGCGCCGCCCGAGCCGGCCGGCTACTTCCCCGCGCCCCCCGCATCGGGTCTCCTTGGTCCTCGTGCCGCGGGCCACCAGGAGTTCCTCGGCGCCCCCTACCAGCCCTACAGTGCTCCGCTCGCTCCGCCACCTCTCAGTGGCTACGGCGCGCCCGCTCAGGCGCCACCCTATGGAGGCTAGCCATCACCATCAGTTCCTACATCATGGGACCCCGCCCTCCCGGCCGCCCTACACTCGGCGCCGTCGCCGAGTCACTGCGGAGGTGGAGGCGAGTGGTACATGGACTCGGGGTGCTACTGCGCACATGACAGCTCATCCCGGTAACCTATCCTCTTCCACTCCAGTTAACACTCCCACTCGTATCATCGTTGGCAACGGTTCTTCTTTACCTATCACACACGTCGGTAGCACTAGTTTTCCTTCTAGTTCCACACCTATCACTATGTCTAATGTCCTTGTTTCACCTGACTTAGTCACTAGTTTAGTCTCCGTTCGTCGTCTTGCTCGTGAGAATCCTCTTACTGTTGAATTCGACGGTGTTGTGTTTTCTATGAAGGACGCCCGTCCCCGGATGGTGCTTCACTGCTGTGATAGCCCTGATGAGCTTTATCCCGTGCACGCCGGCGCCTCCACTTCCACACCCGTCGCTCTCGCTGCCGATGTCGACCTTTGGCATGCTCGCTTGGGCCACCCCAACCCCACCGTCTTGCGTTAGATTCTTAGGAGTTTTTCTTTCTCATGTAATAAGCTCGACGAGCATACTTGTGAGGCTTGTCGTTTGGGCAAGCATGTGTGTCTTCCCTTTAGTGTGTCTACTTCAGTTTCCAGTTTTCCATTTCAGTTGCTTCATAGTGATGTTTGGACGTCTCCCATTGCGAGTAACACGGGCTATCTATAGTACTTGGTGATTTTAGATGATTATTCTCACCATGTATGGACTTCTCCTCTTCGTCGTAAATCTGATGCTATAGCCACACTCACTGCCTTTTATTCCTATGTCACCACCCAGTTCGGTCGCCCCATACTTGCACTCCAAACTGATAACGAAAAAGAGTTTGATAGCGTTGCTCTTCGCACACTTCTCGCCTCTCACGGCACCACCTTTCGTCTAACTTGCCCTTACACTTCACATCAGAACGACCGTGCCGAGCGCATTCTCCGCACTCTTAATGACTGTGTTTGCACGTTACTCTTTCACTCCAATGTGCCCGCTCGGTTTTGGCTCGATGCTCTCGCCACCGCCACTCTTCTAGTTAACATTCGTCTGTGTCATCCTTGGTGGAACTACGCTCCTCACCACCTTCTCTTTGGTACACCACCATCCTATGACGGTCTCCGCTTCTTTGGGTGTCTCTGTTATCCTAGCACCGCGTCCACCACGCCACACAAACTCGCACCATGTTCCGTCCCCGTGCATCTTCCTTGGCTACCCTCCTAACACCAAAGGTTACCGGTGCTATGATCACGTCACTCATCGTGTGTACACCTCCAGGCATGTGTACTTTGTCGAGACGGTGTTCCCTTTTTTTAGGTTCCTCCGGCTTCGGCTTCGGCTTCTTCTACGCCGGCCCCCGCATCCCCTTCCTGGAGCGATGCGTGGCGGCCACCCCCAGCGTCCCCCCCGGCACAGCGGCTTCTGCCGCTACCACCCGGTTTCTTGACTCCCTTCCCCGATGTCAAGTCTGACCGGGGCCCCGGGTCCCCGTCTCCTTCCTCCGAGGTTGAGCCGGTGGGCACCCCGCCCGCCACCCCAGCAACGGGCTCGACGTCCTCCTCGCCCGTTGCCCCTTCCGCTGCCGGCTCGGCGGTCTGCCGCCATCATGCCCTCGCCGCACGACCCCGCCCGCCTGGCTGTCCCGCCGCTTGGCGTGACTACTCGTGCCCGAGGAGGAGTGCTTCAGCCGAGCACGTGTTACTCCTCCAACGAGTATGTGTGCGTCGCCTCGACGTCAACGCCATCACCCATCCCCACCACCACTCGCGCTGCCCTTCAGGATCCCCATTGGTTAGCTGCAATGCAGGAGGAGTTCGACGCCCTACAGCGCAACCGCACATGGCAGCTCGTTCCACGACCCCCTCGTGCCAACATCATCTCTGGCAAGTGGGTGTTTTGCCACAAGACTCGTCCAGACGGTTCTCTCGAGCACTACAAGACTCGGTGGGTGGTTCGTGGTTTTCGGCAGCACGCGGGCGTGGACTTCACCGACACCTTCGCCCCGGTTGTGAAACCAGGCATGATTCACGCTGTGCTCCGGCTGGCGGTCTCGCGCGCCTGGTCTGTGCACCAGTTGGATGTCTCCAACACCTTCTTGCACGGCCATCTCGCCGAGCAGGTGTTCTATGAGCAGCCCATTGGTTTCGTCGATGCCGAGCTCCCCGACTTCGTGTGCTTGCTCTCCCGTTCTCTTTACGGGTTGAAGCAGGCGCCTCGGGCTTGGTACCAACATATCGCACCCTTCCTGCAGTCTCTGGGATTTTGGTCCACTCGCTCCGATGCTTCACTCTTCGTGTATCATCAGGGAGCTGACACTACATATCTGGTGCTTTACGTCGACGACATCATCCTCACGGCGTCCGCCCCCGATCTCCTTCAGCGGCTGACTGCTCGTCTTCATGATGAGTTCACCCTCAAGGACTTGGGGCCCCTGCACTACTTCCTCGGCATTGAGGTGGTCCGACAGCCTGAAGGCTTCTTTCTGCATCAGCAGAAGTACGCCCACGAGCTCCTGGAGCGTGTCGGTATGCTTAACTGCAAGCCGGCGCCCACCCCCGTCGACACGAAGGCGAAGGTCACTGCTCTAGAGGGGTCTCTCGCGTCCGATGCAGCGTTTTATCGCTCCCTCATCGGTGCTTTACAGTACCTGACGCTCACCCAACCCGACCTGCAGTACGCTGTCCAGCAGGTGTGCCTCCACATGCATGCTCCGCGTGACTCTCACTGGACCTTGGTGAAGCGTATTCTCCATTATATACGCGGCACCATGTCTTTGGGACTCACCCTGAGGGCCTCCGCCTCCACCGACCTCGTGGCCTACTCGGATATCGACTGGGCTGGTTGCCCCGACACTCGACGCTCTAAGTCAGGCTACTGCGTCTACCTTGGGCCCTTGTTGATCTCTTAGTCATCGAAGCGGCAGCCCACGGTCTCCCGCTCCAGCGCCGAGGCAGAGTATCGCGCCGTGGCTAATGTCGTGGCCGAATGCTCTTGGCTACTTCAGCTGCTCCATGCTTTGTGATGTTCACAAGGCCACTCTTGTCTACTGCGATAACGTCAGCGCGGTCTACCTCTCTGCCAACCCGGTGCACCATCGACGTACGAACATATTGAGCTCGATATTCACTTCGTGCGCGAGCAGGTTTGCCCTTGGCGTGTTCGGGTTCTTCACGTGCCGACGATGCAACAGTTTGCTGATGTGATGACTAAGGGATTGCCTACTCCCGTCTTTGAGGAGTTTTGGTGCAGTCTCTGTATCTCCGACGATGCTTCGACGCTGGGGGTTGAGTATGTATTTTATATTGCACGTGTATTGAAGTTGTGGCCCACCTCCTAGTCTTGTATAGTTGAGATAGAGGCCTTCCCTGTATTATATATACGTGCACCAGCACTCCTTCAATACAACGTTCATTGTATGCAAATCTCTCCGTCTACACGTAGCACGCGCATCACACTTTGCACGCACTATGCAGCATACCTGCATTGTAACGGAAAAACCGACAGTAAACAAGGAAGCCTGATATTGAAAGTGTCCTTCTGCTCTCGAGCTTAAATGAGCTCCGTGAACAATAAGATAAAATTAAATTCTGGTATTTTGATAAAAGTTTTAAGTGCTTGTAAAAATTCGTCATGGAATCACATTCCTGTGAGGCCTTAAGTTCAAACTTTTGTTAATGTTTGTCAAAAAAAATTAATTTTTTTAAGACTTTTCTGTTTTACTGTTCACCCGACCTCCTTTGAGCTCGGACTCAAAATATCTACGTCCAGCCAATATTTGCATTTTAGAAGAAAGAATGGTTGTGCATAGTCTCACTTCGCTTGCTCGCCTCCGCCGTGCGCGCCAACCAACGGCCACACCGCAACGGCCCGTGCGTCCCCACGTACTCCTAATTGCTAGCACCATTATCTTAAGCTTGCCACGTAATCTAGAGAAAGCAATAAAATATGATGTACAGTGAATCATGTCTTATCCTTTATCTCTAGTAATTAGATATCCTAAATGTGCGGTGAGAGGTATGATAAGATATCATCTCCAATTAAAAGTAGACAAGTCTTTTCTTCTGGTTTATCTCGCCTCTACCTCAACATTTATCCTATGTGACACTCTTAAGATAGCATCATTTTACACGCTCTTAGATTGGGTTTAATTGATCAATGCTCATCCATGTTTATCTAAACTTTTATAGGGGACCTATTGAGCTAATTGTTACATATTTCTGTTGGGGCTATATGAGTTCATTGGCAATGAGTTTTTCTTGTGATGTTATTTTTCTCTTTTGTGGATTGACCGCTACCCAAAATGCGTGGTTCATGAGTTTTTACCCCACTTGGGGATGACGATGGGTCAATTTTACTTCACACAAAGCTATTTAAAAAAAAGAATCACAACACATGCTATTCCACATGGACTGAGATAAGAAACTATGACTCAAGCCCGACACCCACTAAAACAGGTAGCATCCATAATGTAGGGTCCCCAAACCCCGAAACTCTATCTTAATCTCGCCTCCATCCCCTGATCTCTCAGTCATCCCACTTCCAGCCACGACACCATGAAGAAAACTGCCGAAAATCCCCAAAACCTAATGATGTTGTTAATGTGTTTGAGTGTGTGCCAATGTTGAATTCATGATGGAAAATGTTATGCCAAATACTGCTGATTTTTTTGATATTGCTATAGTAGTTTGTTTGCATGTGTGGGTTCCAATTTGGATGGGTAAACCAGACAAGAACATGGATGGTTTGGGCAAGCACTGCCCTATAGGGTTTTCCCCGTGGCCACTTGGCATCCTTACTTAGCAGTCAAAAAGGATCTGACATTGAGAGAGTGAGGACGAATGCAAGTCGCTTCATTTTTGTGAATCTAGTTTTTGTCCTTCTTTCTTTTATGCTTATTACGATGGTTAGAGTGGAATTTTGAAAAAAGCAGTATATGAATTCCCCCTAACATGCACATTTTTGTTCAATAAATCAAAGAATTTCCCATGACATTTTGTATTCAACAGATCCAAGAATCTACCACGGACAATTGGCCACACAAATCATACATGCCTTTTCTGGGTTCTGGGACAAAATACAATTCAAATTCATTGGTTATTTATGCCTTACATAAGAGAAATAACCTAAACAACATTTCATGGTTCTTGTTCAAGTTTTATGTCCAATGGTAGTGACACAACAACATACTCCCTTCCCATAATATAGTGCACATTGGCATTCTAAAGAGTCAAATTTCACAAAATTTGACCATGTTAATAGAAAAAAAATCTACAAATCATGTATACCATATAAAAATACATTGCATGATGAATATAATCATATAGATTTGGTATTATAGGTGTTAATAATTTTTTCTATAAAATTGGCCAAAATTTACAAAAATTTGACCATAAAAAAAATCTTATACACACTATATCATGGGACAAATGGAGTACTTGGGCTATCTTGCTTCTTTCTTGTGAAGGGATAACCTGCGCTGCTTCTACATCTATTTATTGCTAGATCAGGAACACATAGATACACTAGGACACATACATGTCATTGCTCAAGCCCACATAAAGTCCACAGGGCGGGGCAAAGCCCAAACAAACCTAGGCCAAATACAGTGCACAGATAGTACCATAGAAAAGAGACATGCGGTGGGGGAGGGGCAGGTTTTTTTTTTTGCAGGGAGGGGGAGGGGGAGTTTATAGTACACTTAGACCCGATCGACTAACACTTGAGTTCTCCGAATCGATGGATGGGGAAGACAGAGAGGTCAACATCAGATTGATTTTGGGTTGATGTTGATAAAATGCAAGGTTCTAAATGCAAAAATGTCCGCTCACGTCCGCATCCACATTTGCCGTTGGTAGGTAGCTACTCAAAACAGACATGACAATAGACGAACACTTAGGAAAACCAATTCTAGGACCTTTAAGATCAGACGGGAGATTTTGTAAAAAAGATAATAATAAAAACTTATCCCCACCACAACCAAATATCACAGTCATGGCTTGGTAAGCTTTAAAATAGGGCATTTTACCGTACGATGCTCATTAGTATCGCATATGTCACGAAAATGCACCACTATACAATCTTTTTTGACTGACCCATTGAGTATCATGAACAAACTAGCATGATTTTCATTTTACTCATTGGCTCTAGCAACCCCTTTTGTGTTGTCATCGTGCACATTAGTGAATCTTTAGTTTTATTTACATGTAGTCTCTCACTTTACATTTTATTCTCCGACACTTTTTTGACCCGATTCACACATATATAGTTTCCTTCGCGTTGTTTAAGATTTCCATTGAAACACCAATTTACCCATGAAGATCCCTCGCATAGATAACATATTAATAGAATCCATGGTAATTGCATTTAATTGGTGAAGGGTTATAAGTGGTGCGCAACTTCTCATTTTTTTAACCAGGGTCAACATTAGCATACAGGTGCTCTTTTGTTCATTCCAAGTGTCCTTCTTCCATGACCGATTCGTCCAAAAAGGGCATGCCCATCATTTTGGTAACTTTTTCATTCTCTAACACGATGAGGTGTGAATCAAACACCTCACCTGATTCTTGTCTTCTCCCCACCACTTGTCAAAAGCTATTTATTGGTTCCTCTAATTTGAATAGTCTGTTGACCATCATGTAAGTTTTTTTAATTAAAAAAACTGAAGAGGGCACTGCATTTTCACCAAGAAAAGATGCAGTATGACGTACATTGGATTGTTTTTGTGAAGCAAAAAAATAAATCAAGAATCCCTGTAGCAGTCAATACTTAACGGCAACAATGGTACTAAGCAATTCATAAGCAAATTAACAGTTAAATCCATTTTCTGAACACAAAATTTGCACTAAATGGTACAGTACTACTCCCTCCGTCCCAAAATTCTTGTCTTAGATTTGTCCAAATACTGATGTATCAAGTCACGTTTTAGTATTAGATACATCCGTATCTAGACAAATGTAAGACAAGAATTTTGGGACGGAGGGAGTACTTATTAGTAGTAGCTAGGCTTGCAATCATCATAGTGAAAAATTAACAAAGTTATCACCATTGGTGCTTGGGATTAGCGGCCGACAGAGAATCCAGCAGCCCTCTGTGGGAGAGGAGGGGCAGTCAAACGTCTCCCTTCACTCTTCCTCAGCAATTCAACGCACGCATAGGCATTTTGGCTAAAGGTAGAAATTCCAAAGAGGCAGAGATGGTACAAGATACACTTGTTTTAATTAGCTCGCCACTAACTCCCTTTGATTGCTCTAAAATAAGAGAGGTACTCCGGTCCCTTATGTTAATCTGTTTTGCAAATTCCTACCTTATATTAGGTTTGAAACCTATAATCACCGAATTTAAATAACCTCTTTTTTATATGACGTATTACAGATTCTTGTCACTTTAAATTTGACTTGATGGATCCGATGATTCCTTGCTTACTTCTTCATCTTAGGAATCTTCCATTAAAGCATCTGAAGAGGTAGTATGTATAATGCATTTGGTGATATGACTACAACACATAAGTTGGTATATAGCATTTTAAAACGCCTTGGAAGGTCTGAAAAATGCCTCAATTTTTTTTCTGCGGCGTAATTTAGAACACTGGTATAATTGTGAACGCAAAGGTAATTTGCGTTGTTTAGGAGAACGCCGCACAAGCGCTCAAACAGAACACCTGCATGGTCAGCCATGGGCCGAGCCAAAATGCATCCAATCGGAAACTAAAAATAATAATGAGCTGTCCCCCATGCCTTGGGTCCGGAACTTGAACTTGAGATCACTCTCATTTCGCTGTGAAAAAAGAAAAAAAGATTTCATTAGAGCGCCTTGGAAGGTATGAAAAACGCCTCCAATTTTTTTGCTCCGTAATTACAGAATGCTGGATTTCACTGTGAAGGCAAAGGTAATTCACGTCGTTTGTTAGAAAGAAAAGGATATCTCATATTGGAAGCTTCTCCCACCGCCACCATCACGTTATATGTAGGTGAAAGTAATGAACTATAAATATTGAATAAAGTATAAGATCGGTGGCACGCAGGGCATGGAGGCATATCACATTTGAGGCGTTTTTTTTTTCAAAATGGCTCGGATGGTCTTATCTTTCGAGGCGATTTTGTTGAAACACATTGTTATTCCTACCATTTTCGGCGTTCTTTTAATTGTCTTAGTACAGGGTGATATTTTTAGGGATGTGTTAGAAAAAACGCCTTGGTTATGTGATGTTTTGAGGCATTTTTCTAAATTGTTTTAATATAGATCAAACTTTTGAGGCATTTTGATAGACAGGCCTTATAATATCAATTTTTATGGCGATTTTTCTCAATATGCCTTCTTAGATATGAATTTGAAGTGTTTAAAAAAAATGTCACTAAGAAAACGCCTTTGATCCACGACTGTGTCATATTCGCTCCGTCCCATAATATAAGAGCATATTTTACACTACTGACACCACACTAGTGTCGAAGCACTCTTATATTATGGGACGGAGGGAGCGTATGTTGGTTGGCAGCACCCTCCCCACTAGCATTTGACACTTAGGGTTGGTTTCAGTGCTCGTTTTTTTCTAACAGTGTAAGCCAGAACTCTCACGTAGATAATAATAATAATAATAATAATAATAATAATAATAATAATAATAATAATAATATTATTATTATTATTATTATTATTATTAATATTGCAAAGGTAGATAAAAAAGCTAACAGTGACTATAAAGCATCCACAATGTGCTCCAAGACCAAGAGGGATCCATCCTAAGAGATATCTAAGACATAGGACTGCTCCTACGCATAGCAGACAAAGTTGCGGCTCTAATCAACTCCCATAAGCATGAGAACAAGGCACAAGCTTAGGACCCAGGTCTTTGATTCCCCTTCGAGGCTTTGACCGATCTCCTGGCCGTCTCTGGTGCTGCATGCACTTACGGCAATTGCAAATTAGCAGCTGGGAAGGGTAGTTTTCTGTTCGTCCTTTACCTCGTCCAAGATTCCAAACACGCACAATATATATGGGATCCCATGATAGCTAGATACGTTGTACGGCTTGAGAGAGAAGCGAGCACCCCTCGCGCTTCTTGTCAAGCTACGTTTGTAGGGCGATCAGTGCTGTTTTATTCTTCATGCTGCTCATTTGCTGCAACTGAGCCCGTTTTAGATGTGGTCAAACCTCAAAAGCGGAGGATTAGCTGCATTTGGGGCTCTAGTCCCTCCCGGCTCATGTTAGAGGGTTTCTGCTTCGGTCCCCTTGTCTAGAGAATTTTCTACATCTCAGATATTTTTTTCCCCTTTTTGCGATGATCCTAAACCAAACAGAGTAAGGAATATTAGGACGTATACAAATTAAACTTTAAGACTGGGTTCGTTTAGTATTAGTGTTCTTCTGGGTTAGAAAAACTCTCATTTCTTCACCTCTCAACCTGGTTAGAAATTGACAAGCAGACAAGATGTAATGGGCAAAGAACAATGGCACCAAACTTTTACGTGCAAAACCCTTGGAGAAAAATCACAGGTGCACGACGACCAACTTCTCCGAATCAAGAATGAGTTGCAACTCATCCTGTTGACGTATATTGTGTTGTCTAGTCTCTTTCATTAGATCGGTCTTTTGGTTGCATTGGATAGAGCATGCACTTTTACATGGTATCAGAGCCAAGAGGTCTTGAGTTCAAGACCCGGCTGACGCAATTATATTGCAGCCCACTTTTGATCCACGTTTAGGCCTGAGAGAGCCACATGTGAGGGGGGGTGTTGACGTATAATGTGCTGTCTAGTCTTTTCCATCAGATCAGTCTTTTGGTTACATTGGCTAGAGCATGCACTTCTACACATCCACAAGATCCGCTCCAACAGAACCCGACCACTCATTATAAGCAGTATAATCGCCGCAACATAACCCTGTTTTTCTTAGTATTTGTGATATATTGGGACATTTTTTATTCCCATCATTACGACTCTTAAATTCTTTGAACTTTTTGCTAGATTTCTTAACAAATTATAGGTTTAGTAAACAAATCTATACTTACATTGTATAGAGGTTGTGTCAATTAATTTGGATTGGAAGGAGTAGTAAATTTCTTGGATAATTCAAGTTGTTCCCCTATTTTTATTATTTAGAGATAAGGCATTTGCCCCACTTTATAGAAAAGCTAAAAATTTATTTTTCAAATAGAGCCTTTCTATTTTGGTTGTTTCTTATTAAATTTCCTAAAGTATGTTCCGACATGTGGTGATGATTAGGATCCTTGTGGTGCATGCCACACAAGAGAAAACCCATCTTTGACTGGTTGGGCAAGCTATATGGTATTGACAAGGATATGTATTTGGCAATTTGTACCTGAAGGGTGAAATATAAACTATATTGAAAGAGTTGAGAAAATACTGAAATTTCTCCTTTAGATTAATACATATTTTCTCACAATTAAATATTAGAGTTTAATTCACATTCTGCTCTCCAGTTGTGATCTCGTGGTAGCTTTAAAATATCTTATCGTTTTACCACTTAACTGTGACCTCGTGATAGCTTCCACTCATTTGATTATTGTGCTAACAATGACAACCCACATGACATGACGAAGTGGTAGCCAACTCTCAACTCAGATCCATATTTATTGTGACGTACTCCCATTGTTTGAGTTTGTTAGTCTCAATCTTATTGAGTCAAACTTTGACCATATAGTTGACTGGCAAAATATAAATAATATATTACAAAAATTATGTTGCTGGATTCATATTTGAAAGTATTTTCTATTGGTATGATTTTTGCTACATATGATTTATATTTTATTAGTTAAATTTATGTTCAATGTATTTTCCAAGAAAACACAAAAAACTTTGGGTTTCATTTCATTAATAGAGAGAAGAGCGATTACATTCCCCACGAAGAACATTACATGCATCATGAAGGACCCACGCCACGTACAATAGCCCAAGGAAGGCCACACCTAACACACAACACAACGCCCCTAGACTTTAGTTGTGACTCCTTCGGGACCAAAGACGCAAGCCCAGAAGCGCATGCTAGATCCCACTACTTAGCCTCCGACTTGATTGTGTCGAGGAGACGGCCAAGGCTAAGCCGAGCTTTGTTGACGATGAAATTGTTACGATGCTTCTAGATGCAACAAGACACCAGTTGGATGACCAAGCATGTGCCCTTGTGAGCCGAGGTAGGAACCGAGAGACAAGTTTCTTGCCACCAATCCACAAAGCACGCCGCCTGGACTTCGCCAGTGGCTAGTGGCTGTCAACCTAATCTAGGAGAGCACTTCGTGCTAGACTCTGTGTGAGAAGGAACAACCAAAGAGGAGGTGGTCCATCATCTCCACCAAGTGGTCGCACAACACACAACTCTGTGTGTGCTGCAAGAAAGAACTCAGAAGACGCTCCGCAGTCCAGCAACGATCGTAGAAAGCGAACCACATGAAGAACTTGACCCTTGCGGGGCACGACTTCCAGATGAGCCTTCAAGAGAGAGATTCGACCGCGCCCTCGATGATAGCATCATAGCAACTCTTGGTCATGTTGGTCATGTATTGCGCATCCGGTGTCCACCACAATTGGGGGACGTCTAGGTGGTAGCAAGTTGGACTGTGCAGAACAATCGCCATCTGATGTGTTGCCACAGGGTAAGTGGCCCCGCCCTCCCTGATATTCGAGATCCAACGACGATCGGTAAAGGCATCTCGGTAGTCCACCGCTTTCTGGTACGACCAAAGACCAGCATGGGCAGCTTGGGTGCAGTCTTCGAGATTGCCCGACCATCAAGCCAACGGTCCTCCCAGAATGAGGCAGTATCTCCATCGCCATTCACCATCTTGTTGGATGTTATGAACATTGCGCGTTCATCCTGGGAGAAATGGATGTTGAGGTCCTTCTAGGGATGGTCGGGATCAATGTGCATCTGAAGGAAATATGCCCTAGAGGCAATAATAAAGTTATTAATTATTTCCTTATTTCATGATAAATGTTTATTATTCATGCTAGAATTGTATTAACCGGAAACATAATACATGTGTGAATACATAGACAAACATAGTGTCACTAGTATGCCTCTACTTGACTAGCTCGTGAATCAAAGATGGTTAAGTTTCCTAGCCATAGACATGAGTTGTCAATTGATTAACGGGATCACATCATTAGGAGAATGATGTGATTGACTTGACCCATTCCGTTAGCTTAGCACTTGATCGTTTAGTATGTTGCTATTGCTTTCTTCATGACTTATACATGTTCCTGTAACTATGAGATTATGCAACTCCCGTTTACCGGAGGAACACTTTGTGTGCAACCAAACGTCACAACGTAACTGAGTGATTATAAAGGAGCTCTACAGGTGTCTCCGAAGGTACATGTTGGGTTGGCGTATTTCGAGATTAGGTTTTGTCACTCCGATTGTCGGAGAGGTATCTCTGGGCCCTCTCGGTAATGCACATCACTATAAGCCTTGCAAGCATTGTAACTAATGAGTTAGTTACGGGATGATGTATTACGGAACGAGTAAAGAGACCTGCCGGTAACGAGATTGAACTAGGTATTGGATACCGACGATCGAATCTCGGGCAAGTAACATACCGATGACAAAGGGAACAACGTATGTTGTTATGCGGTTTGACCGATAAAGATCTTCATAGAATATGTAGGAGCCAATATGAGCATCCAGGTTCCGCTATTGGTTATTGACCGAGAATAGTTCTAGGTCATGTCTACATAGTTCTCGAACCCGTAGGGTCCGCACGCTTAACGTTACGATGGCAGTTTTATTACGAGTTTATAAGTTTTGATGTACCGAAGAAGTTCGGAGTCCCGGATGAGATCGGGGACATGACGAGGAGTCTCGAAATGGTCGAGACGTAAAGATCGATATATTGGACGACTATATTCGGACTTCGGAAAGGTTCCGAGTGATTCGTGTATTTATCGGAGTACCGGAGAGTTACGGGAATTCGCCGGGGAGAAGTATTGGGCCTTATTGGGCCATACGGGAAAGAGAGAGGGGCTGCCTATGGCAGGCCGCGCGCCCCCCAAGGCCTAGTCCGAATTGGACTAGGGGAAGGGGCCGCACCCCCTCCTTCCTTCCCTTCTCTCTTCCCTTTCCTTCTCTCCTACTCCTACTACATGGAAGGGCTCCTAGTTCTACTAGGAAAGGAGGAATCCTACTCCCGGTGGGAGTAGGACTCCCCTAGGGCGCGCCATAGAGAGGGCCGGCCCTCCCCCTCCTCCACTCCTTTATATACGGGGGCAGGGGGCACCCCATAGACACACAAGTTGATCTACGGATCGTTCCTTAGCCGTGTGCGGTGCCCCCCTCCACCATATTCCACCTCGGTCATATCATCGTGGAGTTTAGGCAAAGCCCTGTGCCGGTAGAACATCATCATCGTCACCACGCCGTCGTCTTGTGGAACTCATCCCAAAGCTTTGCTGGATCGGTCCGGGATCGTCATCGAGCTGAGCGTGTGCTGAACTTCGGAGGTGCCGTGCGTTCGGTGCTTGGATCGGTCGGATCGTGAAGGCGTCGACTACATCAACAGCGTTGTCATAGCGCTTCGCTTCACGGTCTCACAGTGCGTGGACAACACTCTCCCCTCTCGTTGCTATGCCATCACCATGATCTTGCGTGTGCGTAGGAAATTTTTTGAAATTACTATGTTCCCCAACAGCATCCTCCAGAGCCAGTGGACCCAAAGACTAATCACCACCATCCCAAGGTCCATAATACCTAGGCTGGCCAGACAAAGGGCCTACACACACAATGCCAGTTGACGTGGTAGTGGCCGCCCTATGTAGCCGCTGTTGGGAAACATAGCATGCAATTCCAAAAAGAATCCTACGCTCACGCAAGATCTATCTAGGAGATGCATAGCAACGAGGGGGAGAGTGTGTCTGCGTACCCTTATAGACCGTAAGCGGAAACGTTTGACAACGCGGTTGATGTAGTCGTACACCTTCACGATCCGTCCCGATCAAGTACCGAACGTACGGCACCTTCGTGTTCACACACATTCAGCTCGATGACGTCCTCACCTTCTTGATCCAGCAAGACGGGCGAAGTAGTAGATGAGTTCCGGCAGGACGATGGCGTGGTGACGGTGTTGATGAAGAACAATCTCCGTAGAGCTTCTCCAAGCACAACGGAAACTATGACGGAGGATAAACTAGAGGGGACAAGGTTGCCGGCACACGGCTTGGTGTTTCTTGATGTCTCTTGGGTGCTAGCCCTGCCCCTCTATTTATATGTTGAGCCTTAGGGTCGAAACTTGGAGTAAAAGCCTCCTCAAACTCGGTTTTACCCGGAAGGCATGAGTCCTTCTCGGACTCCAGGACCAGACGCCAGGGTTCTCGGCGTCTAGACCCGACGCCAGGACCTGGCGTCCGCCCCGACTCATAAAACTTTCACATCATTAGGAGTCCGGGGCCGGCGCCAGGTCCTCGGCGTCTGGGTCGACGCCGAGAACCCCGCATCCGTCCCCGGTCTTGTTCATTACATCATTCTCCTAATGATGTGATCCCGTTATCAAATGACAACTCATGTCCATGGTTAGGAAACCTTAACCATCTTTGGTCGAGCTAATCAAGTAGAGGCTCATAGGGACACATTGTTTGTCTATGTATTAACACATGTATTTAGGTTTCCGATCAATACAATTCTAGCATGAATAATAAACATTTATCATGAATAAAGAAATATAAAATAACAACTTTATTATTGCATCTAGGGCAATATTTCCTTCAGCCGCCCTGCCGGCCCAAAGGATCCATGTGAGGATCTTGCCAATCTGCCTCTCGTACCGCTTGACCAAGGTTAGGCGCCCAACCTTCGCCATCATCGATGCCCCCCACCCCCAAGTAGGAAGGCGACCCATGATCTTGTCAACCAATGGCTACAGAGCCGCACTTGACAAGTTCCAGAGAGTGAGGGCCATCCCGAGGTACTTGATCGAGCAAGGAGTCAGCTGACACTCCATCACCGATGCAGCCTTGAGGCCCACCTTGTCTGAACAACCTCTGGGAGACACCGAATACTTGGCGAAGTTGGTGTGCAACCATGATGTGTGCCCGAAGAGTGCTAAGAAGCTGTGAATGAGTAACTAATCCCTATCTAAGTGAGTGAAGATGAACACTCCGTCTGCGTAAAAGCGAGACGCCAGCCAACAAATTGTGAGGTGCAAGACTGCGGAGCATCATGAGCTCCGTGGGCCCTAGTCAACAACCTATAAGGGTGTCAATCACCCACACAAACAACATGGGAGAATAGTAGATCACCCTATCGGAACCCCCTTGCGGTGCCAAATCAACGGCCCTGGCTCACCATTGAGCATCACCCTCATGCTGCTGGACAACAGTGGGATGGCAACCCACTCGCAGAAGCGAGGCTCAAAGCCGATCCTATGCAACATCTCAAAGAGCAATGCCCAAGACATCGAGTCGAACACGTGAGAGATATCAAGTTTGAGCAGGACTCGAGGCTCCCCTTTGTAGGTACCTCACCATCTATTGAACCAACATGAAGTTGTCATGAATGCATCACTTGGCGATAAATGCACATTGATTCTCCTCAACCAAGGTACCCAACCTCCACAACAACCTAACAGGCAGGATCTTCGCAATCAGCTTGGGGAAGAGGTGGATGAGGTTGATAGGGCAGTAATCCTTCAGAGCAAAGGTGCCCGCTCACTTGGGAAAATGATCAACAGAGCTTGATTCGACCCTTGAAACTTGGGCCGACATAGGAAGTGCAACTTGGCAAAGGTAGCCAAGACGTCGGCCTTCACAATCTCCCAGCAGGACTGGAGGAACCTCGCCATGAATCTGTCTAGTCCTGGCGCCTTCCCATGCGGCAGCCTACGAACAACCTCCCATATATTCTCCTTCATAAAGGGGGAATCCAAATCAACCAAGTCCATGGAGCGGGAACCCAAAATGCGTCTAGGTCCAACGAGTCCCTTTGGCCAGTTGTACCTAGGAGCAAGCCGAAATGTTTGAACGCTGCCTCGGCCATGGCTGCTTGATCTGAGACCACAACGCCATCAACCATCAGGCTCTGAATCACAATCTTCTCTTCCGGTAGGAGGCGTGCTAGTGGAAGAAGGCCGTGTTGGTGCCTGTCGGTGTCAAAACCGGCGGATCTCGGGTAGGGGGGTCCCGAACTGTGCGTCTAAGGCTAATGGTAACAGGAGGCGAGGGACACGATGTTTACCCAGGTTCGGGCCCTCTCGATGGAGGTAATACCCTACTTCCTGCTTGATTGATCTTGATGATATGAGTATTACAAGAGTTGATCTACCACGAGATCGTAGAGGCTAAACCCTAGAAGCTAGCCTATGATTATGATTGTTGTTGTCCTACAGACTAACCCTCTGGTTTATATAGACACCGGAGGGGACTAGGGTTACACAGAGTCAGTTACAAAGAAGGAGATCTACATATCCGAATTGCCAAGCTTGCCTTCCACGCAAAGGAGAGTCCCCTCCGAAGACGGGACGAAGTCTTCAATCTTGTATCTTCATACTCCAAAAGTCCGGTTATATAGTCTGGCTGTCGAGGACCCCTTAATCCCGGACTCCCTCAGTAGCCCCTGAACCAAGCTTCAATGACGATGAGTTTGGCACGCAGATTGTCTTCGGCATTGCAAGGCGGGTTCCTTCTCCGAATATTCCATAGAAGATTTTGAACACGAGGATCGTTTCCGGCTCTACAAAACAAATTCCACATACCACCATAGAGAGTACAATATTCCACAAATCTAATCTGCTGACAACATTTCATAACGTGACATCACGCCACGGCCCGGTCATTATTCGAACCGTTTTCCACAACCTGCCACCGCACATATCACGAGGCGGCTTTATCGGCACGTCTCGTCGAAGCAGAGATCGTGTCCCCTCATCACAGGATTCTCATCAATACGGGTGTGGGTAACCCAACCGTGCCATCAATCGCGGCGCTTGGGGAATAAGCGAATTTACCTGGCAAGTGGGGAGGCGCAGGATCTCCACTGCCTTTATAAGGAGATAAGAACTCCCTTTTTCACCCATGCCTTCTTCTTCCTCTGCTCATCCATTCCTTTTCGCCCGAGCCCTAGTGCCCAAGCGCTCTTCTTCTCCGCCCAAGAAGGCTTCCCGAAAATGTCCGTATCCGGAGTAGGAGGCAAGTGGATGACCTCTACCACCTGGGAGAAGGATATCAAAAAGCTTCGGGGGGGCGGGTATTTGGCCAAGAGAATTGGCCACCGTCTTCCGACGGCGGGACAGATCATCCCCACTTCGGAACCCAACGAGAGGGTGGTATTCCTCCCTCATTTTGTCCGCGGGCTAGGGTTTCCCCTTCACCCATTCGTTCGCGGCATCATGTATTATTATGGGATTGATTTTCATGATCTATCCCCCAATTCCTTCCTCAACATCTCGACATTCATCGTCGTGTGTGAGGCCTTTCTCCGCATCCCGCCACACTTTGGCTTATGGCTGAAGGTTTTTAACATGAAGCCCAAGGTAGTGAGCGGCAAGCACGCCGAGTGCGGAGGCGCCATCGTGAGCAAGATGCCCAACGTTACATGGCCAACAGGTACTTTCAATGATTCCGTCAAGGAGTGGCAGCAGCAGTGGTTTTACAACACTGAGCCGCGCGGCAAAGAATGGGCCGCTGCTCCGGAATTCAGATCCGGAGCCCCTCTATGACTCACGTCCTGGCCCAAGAAGGGCCTGAACTGGGCTTCGTTTGATGAACTATCGGTGCTCTAGACGCGTGTCCAAGATATGGAAGACAAGAATATCAAGCTTGTCAATGTACTCCAAGTGATGTTAGTTTGCCGAATTCTACCTTGTCAACACCGGGCTTGCAATTTATGGGAGTTCGACCCGGCCAAGCACCAGACCCTGCTGGAGCTCTTTGGCTCCTCGCACAAGGACATCTGGAAGGTGCTTTTCAAGTCCGGCAAATCGTGGCCGGACTCCGCCGAGAACCGCGGGTACCAACTGTCCCGCCCTGCAAGTTTGGTAAGTAACCGTACGTTGACAATTCATATGTTTTATTTGCATATCCTTAGGAAAATGCTTAACGTGTTTCCCACCAATTTCCTAGGGGTGGGCGAAGAAGGCGGGGCGGATCAACTGTCCGGCCCCGCTGCCAGAAGAACTGGCCGGCCCACTTCTGATGAAGATGCTGGTCTCGGCGCCTTACAAGGCACCGAAGAAGAAGGCCAAAAAAGAGGCCAAGAAGACCAGGGGCGGCCTCTATCGCCGTGGTGCCTCAGACACAAAATCCGAAGACTCCAATGCCCATTCTTCCCCCGAAGAGGACGGGGAGGAGGAGGAAGACGAATCCCCCGCGGGGGGGAGAAAGAAAAGGACGGCCTCCACGTCCTTGGAGGCCGAGTCGCCTAAAAGGGGAAAAACTCCCCTTCCAGAGGAGTCCACTGCCGCCACCGATAGCAGTCCGGAGTGGGATCCCAGGGCCCAGCCCCTGGTGAACTCGTGAGTGTAAAATCTGAACATACTTATGCGTCCAGACTTGACGTGGCATAACATTTTAATCTGAGCCATACATTTTACAGTCCTGCAAGGTCCCGCGCCGAACAACCCTCGTCGGAGGATTTGCTGGGTTCGGATGCTATGGAGAGTGGGACACCCCCGAAGGCCCCCTCCCCTAGACATGTGAATGACACCGAGGTTTCGTCCTAGAGGGACCCGGGCCTCTAAGGGGGAGGGGATATCACGAAGGCAGCGCCAGGAGGCCAAAGTTCAGGGTCCGGACACACGGGAGAGAAATCTCCCGTGGATGTCAACGGCGGGGGTCGTTTTGAATCTGGCCCCCAGTCGAACAGGATACTGGAGACCCATAAGGCCCCAGAATCAGACAGGCAGCCTTCGTCGACTGAAGGGGGTGTGTCTGTTCCACCGGGAACCTCCGTCCAACCAGAGGTGCCGGATGCTTTGTTAGCGGCGCTAAAGAGCGCCTCCATCGTTGATCAACACAGTGCCCTTATGGGTGCGGTGATTGAGAAGATTCATTCCGCCGAGAGTCGACTTAATGAATCATGTATCAGCCTCATGAGAGGTTTTGAGGTATGTTTTATGAGGTTTGGAAGAGTGTCACGGTATAGATAGCAGCCCCTCATACACTGTTCGGTGAAGGAAAGGACCGGACAGAGGATCAAATGTATGTTCGCAGGAGACTTACTTGATGACCTCTACCTCTTTTTAATAAGCAGGCGTCCGCAGCGTCTGCCGCCTCTCATGTTGTGGAAGTATTCGGACTGAGGCATAGTCTGGAGCGGGCCGAAGGAGAACTTGGCCGAGTGCAGAAACAGCTGGAGGATAACCAAGGTATACAAAAAACCTTGTTTGTTTAGCACAAATGAATAAGTGTGCATGATGAAAATATTTTTATAATGTGCTCTAGGGGCAACGGCCGAAATTGAGGCTCTTAAAAAGGATGTGGCCGAAGCCGAGAAGAAGGCCGCTGCAGAGCAGGCTCTCCGTGAGAAGCATGAGGCCAGAGTTATTGAGGCTGAGCGGGAGCTTCAAGAGGCCGTGAAGAAATGCGAGACCTTGGAGCAGAGTTTATCAGGGAAAGAATCCGAACTCTCCCAGGCTCGCCAAGCCGCAAGTGATGCCCGGGGGGAAGCCCAAGGTGCCCTGAAGGAAATCTAGGATGCGAGGAAGATTGTGGTTGGTAAGGCTTTTTCTATACAAAGCAGGTATTTGAAAGGAGAAAATCAAGTTGAGAGTTTCAAATTCTGATTTCTCCAGGGGTATTTGCGGAGCTGCCACGCAGCATCTCAAATGCCGCCCAATTCTACCGAGCCAAAGAGGGGAATACTGTGGATAAGCTCTTCTGGATGCAGTATCTGGCGCCGAATTATCCGGTGCCTTTCTTCGATCAACTGAAGCAGCTGGTCGAACTGCATAAGGCGGCCCAGCTAGCCATGAAGGATTTAATTATTCGGCTGTGGCCCATCGAGCCGATTCCGAGCAGTTACTTCGGGCTCGTGAAGCGGCTTGTGAGTGCCTGCCCTCGACTCGAAGTCATCAAGCGGTCGGTCTGCATAGAAGGTGCACGAATGGCCTTCGCCCACGCAAAGGTGCATTGGGGGAAGATGGATGCGGAAAAGCTGATGACCGAGGGACCGCCGGAGGGAAAGGAGCACCGCAAGCCCGAGCTGTATTATGAAGGTATCTTGAAAGGGGCCTGCCTTGTGGCGGAGCAATGCACCAAGGACGTTATATTTCCATGAATACAGTCATGTGTGCCCTTTGTGATGTTTGAACAAGGTCATTTCTATTATTTATTGCTTGTCGTTTTGAAAGTTTTTCCTCCTGTGCGGCCGTTTTATATACTAATCCTGAGAGTTGGCCAGTCATCGGCTTCTGCCCCCACGTAGTAAGTACGGGGGTGTTCGGGATAAACCTGAGCACTCTTTATCCCAGTTCTGGGTCCTTAAAGGAGGTGTTCAGCACAGCGAACTAGGCAATCAGACTATAGGGCTTTATAACTCTCACTTAGCCATAGGAGTTTTAAAAGGAAGGTAGGCGCAGCACCTAGTGTTCGGAAGACCGCACGAGGGGCTCTATAAGCGCCTGATTGGAAAAAAGCCGATCCATCGCACGCTGCATTGGTTATGGCATTATGCGGAAGAAATCCTTAAAGATTTTACAACCTCTCGAACAGCTGACCAGCTCTCGCTGCATCATGACAGTCAGTTTTCGGCTTTCTCTACTGAGGTGCTCGTCCGGAAGAACCGGAACACAACCGCAGTAGTTCTCCCTGTGCTACCTTAGCCGATATAGCGGAACATAAGGTACCAAAACATAGGAGCCGGGCAAACCCAACTATTGACCCAAGACATGATTCGGAGCTGATGCATATAATGCTATAAGTTCGGGGTGTCGAACTGCCGTGAAGGTGTTTGGACTTTATTGCCATATTATGGGTATAATGAAGCCCGTGGCATATTAAGGCATATCGTGATGTGCCGCTGCCTTTTGACAAAAGAGTTTCAATAAGAAATAACAGCAGATAAGCATCATATAAATCCACATGTTGTATTTGAATAATACGTCAATGCGTATGAGTACAGGTAATGTGATGAAAAGAAATATGACTGCGGAACCTGCTGAGACCAGGCAGGAGGAAGCTGAATGCGGATCCGAAGTGTAGTCGGATGATCATCGAGGGGAATATCTAGAGATTCCCTTACGTGCTCGAACTATTTCCACGCCATCCGTCCTAGCCTACGCAAAGGTGAACCTGCAAAGAAAATGCAAGAAATGGTTTTGTGCCACAGAGCGATTGAGCCGCAGTATGTGGCTTGTCTTAACTTTTGCCAGAGTGTTTTTAATTAAGCTCCGAACGGGCCGGGCTATCCTGTCGTGCAGTAGTTCGGACTCCTTTGGCGGTGTCCTGGAGCTTGGCCATTGACTCAAGGTTCGATTGGAAGGTGTCATCTGTTGCTCTTGTTGTTAAAGCGGTGGTAGACTCTTCAGCAGGGAGGGGGAGTTCGGCCTTGCCATTAACCGTGATGACGCCGCGCGAACCGGGCTTCTTGAATTTACAGTAGGCATAATGTGGCACCGCGTTGAACCGAGCGAACGCGGTTCATCCAAGCAATTCCTGATGGTCACTGCGAAAGGGGACGATGTCGAAGACTAACTCTTCGGTACGGTGATTGTCCGGAGATCCGAAGACCACTTCCAGTGTGATTGAGCCCATGCAACAAGCCTCTACACCTGGTATGACACCTTTGAAGGTGGTTTTTGTGGGCTTGATCCTTGAGGGGTCGATGCCCCTTTTGCGCATTGTATCCTGATATAGCAGGTTCAGGCTGCTGCCACCGTCCATGAGGACTCGTGTGAGGTGGAATCCGTCAATGATGGGGTCGAGGACCAATGCGGCTGAACCGCCATGACGGATACTGGTAGGATGGTCCCTGCGATTGAAAGTGATCGGGCAAGAGGACCATAGGTTAAACTTTGGGTCGACTGGCTCCATTGCATAGACGTCCCTTAGTGCACGCTTCCACTTGGGAATGTGGCTTGCGTATATCACATTCACCGTTTTCACCTGGGGAGGGAATTTCTTCTGTCCTCCTGCGTTTGGTGATCGGGGCTCCTCGTCATCATCGTCGCTTTGAGACCCCTTCCCCTTGTTTTCGGCATCTGACCTACCGGCTTGTCTGAGGACCCAGTATTCTCTGTTGGTATGATTGGCTGGTGTTCCTGTGGTGCCATGAATTTGGCATGGACGGTCGAGTATGCGGTCCAAACTGGACAGGCCTGAATTGTTTTTGTTGAATGGCTTTTTCCGCTGACCGGACTTGGAGCCACTGAATCCGGCGTTGACTGTCGTGTCTTCGGCACTATCACCGTTTTTGCGATGCTTGTGTTTGTTGTGCGGTGGTTTGTCGTTGCTATCCCTGGCTTTTGATGTGCCAGGCTTGCCTGCTGTGTTGTTGCTATGAGCCAACCAGCTATCCTCACCCGCACAAAAGCGGGTCATGAGTGTTGTGAGGGCTGCCATGGACTTTGGCTTTTCTTGGCCGAGATGTCGTGCAAGCCACTCATTGCGGATGTTATGCTTAAAGGCCGCTAGGGCTTCGGCATCCGGACAGTCGACAATTTGGTTCTTTTTAGTTAGGAACCGAGTCCAGAATTTCCTGGCTGACTCTCCGGGCTGTTGGTTTATGTGACTTAAGTCATCAGCATCCGTCGGTCGCACATAAGTGCCCTGGAAGTTGTCAAGGAATGCGTCTGCCAGGTTCTCCCAACTCTCGATGGAGTTTGCCGGCAAGCTATTCAGCCAATGCCGAGCCGGTCCCTTGAGTTTTAGTGGGAGGTACTTGATGGCATGTAGATCATCTCCGCGGGCCATGTGAATATGGAGGAAGAAATCTTATATCCATACCGCGGGGTCTGTAGTACCATCATATGATTCAATGTTCACGGGTTTAAACCCTTCTGGGAATTCATGAACCATTACTTCATCAGTGAAACATTGGGGGGGTGCGGCGCCTCTGTGCCGGGCTACATTGTATTCGGTCCGGCCGGATTTGTTGGTGTATCCGGCGTGACGGTTGTCGTCACACATTGGGGCGCGCCCCCGTGATCCGTAGATCAATCTTGACTGTCCTGCTTTGTTTTCTAATACGTCTCGCAGGTCCTTCGTGTAGCCCTAGACCTTAGTATTATTGTTTGATTGGCGACGGGGTGTGGTCTGGACTTCGGGCTGGTACGCCGCTTTGTCTCGGCCACGGGGTGGCCGGTCAGCCGCATCATGCGCTAGTAGTGTGGGCTTTAACGCATCCCCCTTGAGTTGAGGTAGCAACCTGCGCTTTGGGTAACTTTTTGTAGGGCACTCGAGTCCGTATTCCTCGGCAGCCAGGACCTCGGTCCATCTATTAGTTAGCAGATCTTGATCAGCTTGAAGCTGTTGCTGCTTTTTCTTCAGGCTTTTTGCAGTGGCTATAATCCGGCGCTTGAAGCACTCCTGCTTGACGGGATCCTCAGGCACGATGAATTCTTCGTCGTCAAGGCTCACTTCGTCTTCGGAGAGAGGCATGTAGTTATCATCCTCTGATTCTCCATCTGTTGCCTGCTCTATAGGGCTAGCTTGCCCATCTTCTTGCTCAGCCTGCTTGAAGCCTGGCTGGGCAGGATTGTTTTCGTCTTCGGCACCATCCGGATTGTTATCATTTCTTGTGCCGGTATCACTATTTTTACTATGGCGGGGCTTGGAGCGGCGCCTATGGCGCCGGTGCCTAGATTGCTTCTCCAGAGGATTATCTTCCGTTGCCTCATCGCCATTGCTTTCTTTGGGGGTGTCCACCATGTATATATCATATGATGAGGTGGCTGTCCAGCGCCCTATAGGCGGTGGTTCCTGTTCTTCTCCTGCATCGTCGTGCATATCGTCGATGTCTTCGGAGTTGAAGTCAAGCATGTCGGTTAAGTCATCGACAGTGGCTATTAAGTGGGTGGTGGGTGGGGAACGAATTTCTTCGTCGTCCGCTTCTCACTCGAGCCGAACATAGTTCGGCCAGGAGTCGCCTGACAAGGAGAGAGAGACCTTAATGAATTTAGCACATCACCGAAGGGCGAGTGCTGAAAAATATCCGCGGAGGTGAACTCCATGACCGGTGCCCAATCAGATTCGATAGGCACGGACGTACGCGGTTCGGATCCTATAGCCGGAGACGAGTCCGGAGGTCCGACAATACCGACCTCATAGGAGGTGGGGTTAGTGTTCGGCTCCAAGGCCTATGAGTGTGCGGCCTCCGTGGCGGGGTCCATCCACCCGTCCTCGGATGGCACAATCTGCTCCGGATTGATTCCCGGGGCCTCCGCAGGCGCGATCTCCCGAACACTGTCTGATGGCAGATCTAAGTCATGCTCGTCGTGACTGTTCGGTGCACCTGACTCGGGCTCGAATCCGTCGAAGATCAAGTCTCCGCGGATGTCGGCGGTATAGTTCAAGCTTCCAAACCTGACCTGATGGCCAGGGGCGTAGCTGTCGATCTGCTCCAGATGGCCAAGCGAGTTGGCCCGCAGTACGAAGCCGCCAAATACGAAGATCTGTCCGGGGAGGAAAACCTCCCCCTGGACCGCGTCGTTGAAGATGATTGAAGGAGCCATCAAGCCCTATCGCGATGGCACAGTGGAACTCTCAATGAAAGCACCAATGTCGGTGTCAAAACCGGCGGATCTCGGGTAGGGGGTCCCGAACTGTGCGTCTAAGGCTAATGGTAACAGGAGGTGGGGGGACACGATGTTTACCCAGGTTCGGGCCCTCTTGATGGAGGTAATACCCTACTTCCTGCTTGATTGATCTTGATGATAGGAGTATTACAAGAGTTGATCTACCACGAGATCGTAGAGGCTAAACCCTAGAAGCTAGCCTATGATTATGATTGTTGTTGTCCTACGGACTAAACCCTCCGGTTTATATAGACATCGGAGGGGACTAGGGTTATACAGAGTCGGTTACAAAGAAGGAGATCTACATATCCGAATTGTCAAGCTTGCCTTCCATGCAAAGGAGAGTCCCCTCCGGACACGGGACGAAGTCTTCAATCTTGTATCTTCATAGTCCAACAGTCCGGCCAAAGTATATAGTCCGGCTGCCCGAGGACCCCTTAATCCCGGACTCCCTCAGCGCCCCCCACACCCAACCAGGTAATCGTTGACCGCCGTCGGGCCATAGTGTGATCCACTAAGGCGAGTCACAGGTATGTGTGTTTTAGCTTGGCACGAAACTGACGCTTGAGCTCCGAAAGCATAGTGACTCCATGGCAACATCGAATCAGAAGATAAGCTCCCAGGCAAGCATAAGTTGTTGTCGGGCACCGCCCACCCGCTTGTCACTCCAGTTGGACAGATGGCGATCTGTGTTCCAGAGTCGAAGAGTCGTGTTCCGTGTTTTGGTTTATTATTAGTTCCTCTTGTATTTTAGATCAAATTTATGTTCAATATTTGACCTAAAACCTGAACAGATGAAATATATATCTACCATGGCACAAGAGCTGAGCGGCGTGGCTGGTTTAGCCCTAGGCTCCAACGTATGCAGGGATTGCACTTGTCGCCTCCAACGTATGCACATCCGAGTTATCCACTAGTCAGCTGCACAATATTCTGACGTGTGGGCCCTAGTTGTCAGTTTGGTAAAAAAAAATAGGTTTGAAAATGGTAAAGTTTGTTGTAAAACCATTTTCCTTTTAACTAGAAGCAGGCTCATTCTAGTGTGATGTTGGAGAAAGCAGTATACTGATTCCGTGACCTAAATAGTTCTCAACAAGGCAGGAAAGCTATTCCACCAACATTCTGATTCCATGACACCCATGACCGGAAATAGCCTGCATCCCTGCACCATCCCCACGCACAAAATGATTCTTGAGACAATGATAGCGTCAAGCTTTCCAAGCCGAAATGACCAATAAAAAGACAGTTACGAGATGCATCTTTTCTTTCCAGGAACTGCTAGTGTGGTATCTTTATAGCGGGGAAATCACATAGTGCAAAGCCCGCACACCGGTCGATCTACAGTGTTTCTACATGAAAGTGATCGGCACCATTTTTGGTTGTACCAATGAGGCCGTTGCCATTCGCCAATTTGCCATCCGCAACAAGGGGCATGCCGGAACCTTCGGGGGTCGGCGGCGCACGCCATGGCTCAGTGGCCTCCCCGATCAGCAACAGCAAGCATGTCGAAAACATGTAGGCACCAGCACAGACATCGCAAAGCGAGAGCGATGAAAAACAGACCAAACGAGACACGAAAGTTACGGCAAGGAGATTTGTTTCGATTTTTCGGGTGCTTATGGAGTAGCAGAAAGCAACAGCAGGGCCATGCTTTATGGAACAAGATTGTAAAACACGAGTAGAAAGTAGTGCTAACTGTCTGACTGACTCGGACGGAACACACGGAGAAGAAGCTGGGAGGTGAGTGAGAGGTCCTCTTTCACCTCGCCTTTCTTTCTTTCTTCTACTAAAGGCTAAATAATTTTAAGCTGCGTGCACTACGGGTACGGTGGCGGGCGGGGCTTAAGAAGGTCAGCGACGCCGCTCTGACCACTGCAGCCGCCGCCGCTCGGTGCTCCTCGCACCAGACAGCACCAGTCAGGTGGCGGAGCTAGCACATGTCAGTGAGGCTGGCCCACAGCTGGGATTCGTCGTCGTCGATGTCGAAACCAAGCTGCTGCTGCCTGTTGGCTGCCACCGGCGTGCCCCACCACCACTTGCTGTCGTCAAACGCCGTGCCATCACCGACGGTTTCCATGCACTGGCCCTGGCTGTCGTAGCGGTTGCCGCCGAGGTTGTTGTATGGGCAGTACTCGTAGCTGATGTCAGACGCCTCCGTCTCCATGTCGCCCTCCGCCTCCATGTTCCTGGCGAAGCGGCCCTGCACCCTCGGCCGGCTATCTGCCAGCGTCTTTCTGCAAGCGTACTGGAAGACCAGAGAGATGGTGGGCAAGAGATGTGTCAGAATTGGCTAGAGAACAGAAGCATTTACAGGCTGTGAGGGGGATCAATACACACAGTTATCTTCTTGTGGAAGTTCCTCTGCTGGCGCTTGGCGCGGTACCTCTCGATCCTCTCCTTCCGTTCGTCGGCGCTGTAACGCCCCACCTTCTCTGAAAAAGGGTCACCGGCTTCCTGGCTGCAGTTGTCGCCAGGAAATTGTGGCGGTATTGGCGGTGGCGGCAATGGTGGCGAAACATTGTTGCCCTGTTTTGCATCAACACGTGGTTAGCAGCTGTTTAGTGGTATGAACTGCAGTCCCAGCTTGAGTTTTGTTGCATTACCTGCAGGTCACCAGTGCTGAGGACACGCCGCATGGTATCGGAGCTGCTGAATTCAAAGAAGTCACCAGAGGACGAGGAAGGGGAGGAAGCAAATGGGGGTGGATGCAACTGCCATGTCGAACGAGACGGGCAAGAGAAGGCGGCATTACCGTTGAGGGGGTCAAGAAACTGGAGGTGAAAGGGTAAGGTGTGTGAGCTGGTGCTCGTGTTGATATTGTACGGAGGAAGGGGAGAGATGCAGGAAGGTGGCGCTGAAGCAGCAACATCGACCGGAGAAAACAGACCACCATTGCCATGGAAGAAACCGGTGACACGAGGAATTTCGGTTGGAGCTGTGTGCAGATCACCAGAGAAGTCCACTGCATGGTTCATGGAGGGGTCACTGTAGGTGGGCACGGGAGAGGAAGAAGGATTGAACATGGCTTTTGGATATGAATCCCTCTAATGTGTCTGGGGCTAAGTGCAAGTGAAGGGGATTGGTATAAGAAGAGAACGTTTGATGTGCATGGTGTACACTATATACCAAAGGTAGTAGGGCGGCTAGGACCACTACTTTTAACAAGGCAGAAATTTCCTAATTGATATGCCAGCTCAGTATGGTCAACAGTGGACATGTTGTGGAAGGATATCAAACTGATGAGCTGGGTGGGAAGTCAAATAGCTCCTACAAAAGCTGGGGCCCTTTCTGTCCAGCGAAGCCATTGGAAATGTGATTCTTTACCTTGGAAGGAAAAGAAGTTCGAAATCTGCCTTCCTTTGATAGAAGATAAAAAGTATGCTGAACATAACACCTCAGAAGATGAACAGGTGTCAGACAAGCTTGCTAAGGAATATGCTCCAACCATATATGCATTAATAAACACAGGAGATTGATGCCATTGGCCATTCTGCACAGAAAGGAAGAAAACACAAAATTGTACCTTACTGGCGATATTTGCACATGTGGGCCAATCACGAGTATGTATAAGTTGGATGATCTTGATCTTATGAAGAACATGCATTACTAGTTTTAAGAAAAATATAACCCTTTCTGAAAAAAAAACAAGAAAATATAACCACATCACAACCACGTTATGGAGCACCTAACATTTTCTTAACAAATCCACGAGAAGATCATAGTACTAGAGAAAATATTAAAAATGAATGGCTAGATTTTGGATTTATACTGGACATGGAAACTAACTTCTCTACTGCAGTTCTGAATTTGGTTTTGGATTTGCCAATAAACACATTTACAAATGCAGTAACTAGCAGTGGAGTAGAAAAACAAATGTATAGTTTCATCTACGATTGTCAACGAGATCCACTTACGAAGACAACAGGACTAGTAACTAGCATTATGGAGCAGGAATAGAAAGGTGTACAAGATAAAACAAGCTGTAGCTGGATAACTGATGTGATGCTTGCTGGAACGAAACTCAAGCCCTTCTTTATCAATTTCAAGAGCTTTAATCTTTAGCTAGAGTCTAGAGATTGCCCGGTACCTACCTTATCTTTGATTCTGTACAATGGGTTCCTACTTCTGTAGCAACTAGCAAAGTAGGAAGGGGGAACCCACCACCTTGGGAAACAGAAGAACTTTGAGGAAACCTGTGAACCGACTAGGAAAGAACTGCACAGTTTCGACAACTACAGAGTTACAGTAAACTATGCATAAAACTGAAAATAGTGAGTATATAATGGATAGAACAGGGCTAAGCCATATCTGATAACTGCCACCTCACAGCCCATTTTCTGTTTTCTAAATAAGTACTAACAAGTAAATACAGCAAAGAACGGACAAGGTAGCATTATTAACTTCATGTGATGTGCCATCTAGAGCACTAACATGAAACATACCTGATCAAGCCTATCCGAGCCAAGATTCTGACTCCATCCTGTCAATGATTGAATGAAACCAACAATCACTTATCTTTCCTGCTAAGGAAGTAGTGAAGCCCTAAACTTATGGTAAACTGGTAAGAGGCTAAAGATGCAATATAACAAGCAACTGTAGTAAACAGCAGCACAACCTTCCATAGAAAAGGGAACAGAAGAAAGTAGTACAGTATTAGTTTTATAGGCAACCTAGCCTTCCTTTTCCTTTTTTGGATGTTAACAGATCATCGTATGCAAATCAACTTTGAATTTGGACATGAACCAAACACAATGAAGTCAACAGACATTTTGTCTGGTAATTTTCCACCATACTGACACCATGCATTGAAGAAAGACATTGCCAAACGAGGGGAGACACGCTTCTCCAAGATTGCGTATCCTGAAAAGTGATTTCAATGACTGCTGAACAGACCACCAGAAGAAGACAAGGATACTGTGGACATGAGAAATTCAAAAAACGTTTGTATTTTGTCTGGAATCTGAGTGGCAATAGTTTCCTCCCAACAGCTTTATGAACGATGCCCCGAAGGATTGCCAACTTGACCTCGGTTTGACCATTGAAGGAAATACAGTTTCTTCCAGTACCATGACAGTAGTATGATCAACAAATCTGATATTATCCTTCCCACCAAATTTAGTTCTGGCAGTAAGGTTAGTGCAGGAGTATATTGAATCGTAAACCAAATTCGAGTCAAGTAATGCAGGTCCTATACATTTAAGCCCTAAGGAAAAACACGTATAGATCCAAATAAACTGGCAACTACAATGAAATCTCTCATGTATTAATATGAAGAAACAAATAGCAGATAACCCAACCATTCTCATCTACGACCAGACTTCGAGCTACCATATTGCTTATGCATCCCAGGACCCATGCAGGAGAAGAGTGATGGCTTCTTCGGCTTCACACCAAACAGGAAAGTTCTAAGGGGAACAACAGCTTTTGTTGACAAGGTTCGAAAGTTCTGTTGAGCGCGGTTGCTTCTTGCTATAGATAGCTCAAGATTCTCCCGGAGTTTCAAGAGCTCCCTCCCAACCTCCACTTGGAGACCTCTTACGTGGTCCAGCCCAGCTTCTAGCTCTTTAGCAACTTTGTTATTCTCTTGTTTCATATTAAGAACCTCTCCTTGGAATTTTGCAGCTTGGATGAGGGTGAAATGATCTTCACCACCTTTATCCAGAATTGTGATCTTTGATATATCCTCTTGTATGCTGCACAGTGAAGAGAACCTGTTCTCCAGCTCTCCTTTTAATAGCACATTCTTTTCCATCCAAACTTGAAGATCTGTATTCAAATCCCGAAATTTCTTCTCTAAAACAGCTGACTCCAGCTTTGCTACCTGATGATTAGTAGGAATTCCATCCGCAACTCCCTGTGCCTGTGCATCGGTCAACTTAACCATCTCGGCTTTTAGCCTGTCAAATGCTGTTTGGAAATGTCGTATTTGATGGTATGATGTGCTAAACCTCAGCCAGAAGTCCATGGTCTGCTCCAACACCTTGTCGATCTCTGCTCTAAATTTTTCCTCCCCAACTGAATACTCAAGTGGTTCAACTTCGCATTGCTTAATATATTCATCTACCTCAGCAATCTCTTTGTCTTCAGTTGTAGGAGTGCTGCTTATTTTGGACGTTTCTTCAGACGTCTCCACGCTCTCCGAAACAGAAGCATTCATCTTTCTCTGCAAAGAACTTAGCATGCGGCGAAGAGAATGAATCTCCTCGTCTTTCATTGTATTAGAGCTCTTAAGTTCGTTCAGCTCTGACATCGCCTCAGTATGATACTTTTCGTTTTCCTTCTCAATTTCAGAAAGTTGTTGCTCTGTATCTTTGTAGATCTGAAGCACAGATGCATAATCTTCTGATAAAAGATTATCCTCGCCTTCAGATCCAGTAGCAACAAGCTGTTGCCCCTTTTCAGACGAATCAAAAATATTGCTGTTTTGAGACGCTGGAGAGTTCAATGTTTCTACAAACCCAGCAAGTTCACTGCAAGCTTCAGTCATTTCTTTACGAATATTTTCGGTACCATGTTGTATGGACCTACCAATTTGTAGGACGACTTGTAGCACCACCTCAACTTGCTTCAACCTGTCGGCCAACTTACTGGAATCAACAACCAAAGCCGCTTTCTCCTCCTCCAAGGCATGTAGGCGCTTGTGAAAGTCATCTATCTCAGATTTCATTCTATCGATCTGAGCATTCTCCGACGTGGTAGCAAGCTCCAGGTTGATTACCTTCTCCACAAGTCGATCAACCTTTTCCGCTATGTCTGAAACTGATGCCTCTGGGCGCAATTCAATTAGTTCTTTGATTTTTTGGCATACTTCCTGCAGGTCAAGCTTAGCCTCGTTCTGAACAGAATTGTCACCATCCACAGGTGGCAGTACTTCGGTAAGTTCTGTTTCATGGTGATCGGGCCCGTCATCTTGTGTCTGGGGCTGCCCACACTCATCCTTGAAGGTTTTCAGTTTCTCCTTTGCCTCGTTGAATCTTTGAAATTCAGTCCTCGCCTCTTTAGATGACCTCTTTTGCTGGCTCTGCAAGTTAACCAATGTATGCTCACAAGACATAATGGCTCGTGCAGCCATGAGTGCTCGGGCATCGTTGTCTTCAATGTCCGAGCTAGTGCTAAAAGTATCTTGCAAGCCGCAAACTTCCTCCTGCAACTCGGCCACCTTCCTTTCAATGTCTAGATACTTGCCCAGTGCACTGTCATAAGTGGTCTTCAAGAACTCCTTCTCGGTCTGCAGCACCAGGATTTGCTTTTGCAGCTTGTCGATCTCTTCCAGTGCCCTGTCCTTGTTCATGTGGGAGGCGACTCGCCGGTGTGTCTGGGTCCTCTTTGGAGCCGGGTTCGGGCTCGATCCCCGGCTTGTGACCCGTGAGCCCATGGGCAAACCTTCCAGAGCAGGGAATTTGTAGTTGATGAGATCAATACTTGTAATTGCCTTGGGGACACCTTCGGTATCACCCTCTTGCATGGAGAACTGGACATGGTCCGGGAAGACGGTGGCAATGGTGTGGTTGGCCTTGTGCAGCTCGCTAGATATCCGGTCATACCGGTCGGCCAGCGCTTGGTAGGATCTGAACATATCCTCGACGTTGCTGATGAGCTCCGGCCGGCTCCTGAAGTAGAGCTCTGCCTTCTTGCCGAACGTGTCGGCATCTGCCCCGATGAGCTTGATCATGAGCTTCACCCTCTCCTCCATCTCTGCACGCACGGTGCAGATACAACATGGTCACGCCACAGTTTTCAGAGATCCGCAGTGCGCAATGCGCCACGCCGGAGATGGGGAATGAATGCGTACCGTTGAGGGTGGCGTCGAGCCATTTGGACTGGCTGGTGCGGATGTGGGACGCCCACCACCAGGAGTAGGCGTTGCCCGCCGCGCGCTGCAGCATGGCCGGAGGCCGGAGGGGGTCACGCCGCGCCGGGGCCGCCCGCTCGCCCTTAACCCCCTCCTCCTCCTGTTGCTAATCCGCGTCGCCGGGCGCGCGCCCTCGGTGCCGTAGGGGGCGTGAGCTGCGACGCGACGGGGGGACTGGATGCGGATAGAGCGACGGAGTGTGTGGTCCGGCCGTGCAGCGAGGGCCCTTAGCCGCCGGAAGCCGGAGAAGGAGAGGAGAGGAGAGGAGAGGGGAGGTGGGTCGGTGGTGGAGGGTGGCATGGCGAAATAGGACGAGGGGGAGGTTGCCGCGGGGGTCGGTGGGCGGGCGCGAGCGACGCGCGCGGCCGGTGGTGGGAGCGGATGGCAGCGCGCGCGTGGCGGGGGTGGGGTTTTCCGCCATTCGGGCGGCGCGAGGTGGTCGGTGGTTGGTGGTGGTGCGGTCGGCTGCCGTGGGGGGGAGGGAAGGGCGGGCGGGCGGCCGCGGTTTGCTCCGCCGGGGTGCGGCGGGCGGGCAAGAACGATCCAGGCCCAGATCAGGACTGTGAAACACGGGCCTGGATTCTGGAATTGGCTTGATGCGCAGGCTGATGGGCCGTCGTGGGCTTGTAGCGTTTCTAAGTGCGTCTCTAATTTGTCTCAAAAAAAAGGTGCATCTCTAATCCTTCCTCTCTTTTCTAACTACCTAAATCTCCAGGATTTACTAAGGGAAACATTCCCAGACGGTGCACCGGCCGAAGCTTCGGCCGTTCGCACGCCTCATCATGCGTCCAGCGCGAGCGTAGTGGGTTGCGCCTCCTTTTTTTGTGGGCCCATGTAACCATCCTTCCTCCTCGCCCGATCCAATCTCCCCTTTTTCACCTCAATGCCGCGAGCTCATCCTCCGTTCGCCGCTGCCAAGCTGCGTGCCTCCACTGCCGCCTCCCAACGCTCCGTCCCCACCCCCCACCCCACCCCGCTCCTCCGCTGAGAATGATGCTACGTTTTTGCTGCAACTGGTCTTGAGGAAGCTAGCACCGACGCTCGATTTTGTTGCAACCAGGACGACGGCGAGCGTCGTCGGCGGTGATTGCGCCTGACTTTTGCTACAACCAGATGTTTTCAAGTGTAAAATGTTGCAACTGAAGGAAATATGCCCTAGAGGCAATAATAAAGTTATTATTTATTTCCTCATATCATGATAAATGTTTATTATTCATGCTAGAATTGTATTAACCGGAAACATGATACATGTGTGAATACATAGACAAACATATAGTCACTAGTATGCCTCTACTTGACTAGCTCATTAATCAAAGATGGTTATGTTTCCTAACCATAGACATGTGTTGTCATTTGATTAAATGAGATCACATCATTAGGAGAATGATGTGATTGACATGACTCATCCCGTTAGCTTAGCACTTGATCGTTTAATATTCTGCTATTGCTTTCTTCATGACTTATACATGTTCCTATAACTATGAGAATTATGCAACTCCGTTTACGGAGGAACACTTTGGTGCTACCAAACGTCCACAACGTAATCGGGTGATTATAAAGGAGTACTACTGGTGTCTCCGAAGGTACATGTTGAGTTGGCATATTTCAAGATTAGGATTTGTCACTCGATTGTCGGAGAGGTATCTCTGGGCCCTCTCGGTAATACTCATCACCTAAGCCTTGCAAGCATGTAACTAATGAGTTAGTTATGAGATGACGTATTATGGAACGAGTAAAGAGACTTGCCGGTAACGAGATTGAACTAGGTATTGGATACCGACGATCAAATCTTGGGCAAGTAACATACCGATGACAAAGGGAACAACGTATGTTGTTGTGCGATTTGACCGATAAAGATCTTCGTAGAATATGTAGGAACCAATATGGGCATCCAGGTCCCGCTATTGGTTATTGACCAGAGACGTGTCTCGGTCATGTCTACATTGTTCTCGAACCGTAGGGTCCGCACGCTTAAGGTTTCGATGATGCTATATTATGAGTTTATGTATTTTGATGTACCAAGTTTGTTCGAGTCCGGATGTGATCACGGACATGACGAGGAGTCTCGAAATGGTCGAGACATAAAGATTGATATATTGACGGATATATTTGGACACCGGAAAGGTTCCTAAGAGTTTGGGAATATCTAGAGCTCGGGAGGTTACCGAACCCCGGTAAGTATATGGGCCTTATTGGGCCCTATTGGAAGGAGGAGAAGAAGCAAGGGAGGCGCGCCCCAAGCCCAATCCGACTGGGAGGGGGCCCCCCCTTCCTCTCTCCTTCCCCTCTTCCTTCCTACTACTACTACTCCTTCCTTCCCTCCATCTGGATTAGGAAAGGAGGAAACCTACTGGAGTAGGTTCCCCCCCTATGGCGCGCCTCCCCTTGGGTCGGCCACCTCCTCCCTCCTCCTTTATATACGGGGTAGGGGGCACCCTAGACACACAAGTTGATCATTGAGATCGTTCCTTAGCCGTGTGCGGTGCCCCTCCACGATATTACACCTCGGTCATATTGTAGCGGTGCTTAGGCGAAGCCTGCGGCGATAGAGAACATCAAGATCGTCACTCGCCGTCGTCTTGTGGAACTTCCCCGCGCCTCTGCTGGATCGAGATCGGGGTGCGTCATCGAGCTGTACGTGTGTCAAGAACTCGGAGGTGCCGGAGTAACGGTGCTTGGATCGGTTGGACCGGGAGGACGTACGACTACTTCCTCTACGTTGCGTCAACGCTTCCGCTTCGGTCTATGAGGGTACGTAGACAACACTCTCCCCTCTCGTTGCTATGCATCACCATGATCTTGCGTGTGCGTAGGAAATTTTTGAAATTACTACGTTACCCAACAGTGGCATCCGAGCCTAGGTTTTATGCGTTGATGTTATATGCACGAGTAGAACACAAGTGAGTTGTGGACGATATAAGTCATCTTGCCTACCAAATGTCATACTTTGGTTCAGCGGTATTGTGAGATGAAGCGCCCGGACCGACATTACGCCAGACGCTTACGCGAGACCGGTTTCACCGCTACGAGCACTCGTGCTTAAAGGTGGCTGGCGGGTCTCTCTCTCTCTCACTTTAGTTGAACTGAGTGTGGCTACGCCCGTCCTTGTGAAGGTTAAAACGGAGTCTATTTGACAAACTATCGTTGTGGTTTTGATGCGTAGGTAAGAATGGTTCTTGCTAAGCCCGTAGCAGCCACGTAAAATTTGCAACAACAAAGTAGAGGACGTCTAACTTGTTTTTGCAGGCATGTTGTGATGTGATATGGTCAAGACATGATGCTATATTTTATTGTATGAGATGATCATGTTTTGTAACCGGTTATCGGCAATCGGCGAGAGCCATATGGTTGTCGCTTTATTGTATGAAATGCAAGCGCCTGTAATTGCTTTATCACTAAGCGGTAGCGATAGTCGAGAAGCAATAGATGGCGTAAATGACAACGATGCTACGATGGAGATCAAGGTGTCGCGCGGTGACGATGGTGATCACGACGGTGCTTGGAGATGGAGATCACAAGCACAAGATGATGATGGCCATATCATATCACTTATATTGATTGCATGTGATGTTTATCCTTTATGCATCTTATCTTGCTTTGATTGACGGTAGCATTTTAAGATGATCTCTCACTAATTATCAAGAAGTGTTCTCCCGAGTATGCACCGCTATGAAAGTTCTTCGTCTTTGAGACAACACGTGATGGTCGGGTGTGATAGGCTCTACGTTCAAATACAACGGTGCAAAACAGTTGCACACGCGGAATACTCAGTTATACTTGACGAGCCTAGCATATACAGATATGGCCTCGGAACACGAGAGACCGAAGGTCGAGCGTGAATCATATAGTAGATATGATCAACATAGAGATGTTCACCATTGAAACTACTCCATCTCACGTGATGATCGGACATGGTTTAGTTGATTTGGATCACGTGATCACTTAGATGACTAGAGAGATGTCTGCCTAAGTGGGAGTTCTTTAGTAATATGATTAATTGAACTTAAATTTATCATGAACTTAGTACCGATAGTATTTTTCTTGTCTATGTTTGTTTGTAGATAGATGGCTCGTCTTTGTTGTTCCATTGAATTTTAATGCGTTCCTTGAGAAAGCAAAGTTGAAAGATGATGGTAGCAATTACACGGATCGGGTCCGTAAATTCGAGGATTATCCTCATTGTTTGCATGAAGAGTTACGCCTGGAAGCACCGCTGGGTGCGAACTGCTTCTGATGCAACCGACGATGTTAAGAACATCTGGCGAGCAAAGTGATGACTACTCTATAGTTCGATGTGCCATGCTTTACGGCTTAGAACCGGTCTTAAACGACATTTTGAGCGTCATGGAGCATATGAGATGTTCCAGAGTTGAAGTTAATATTTCAAGCAAATGCCCGGATTGAGAGATATGAAGTCTCCAATAAGTTCTACAGCTGCAAGATGGAGGAGAACGGTTCATCGGTGAGCATATACTCAAAATGTCCGGGTATAATAATCACTTGATTCAACCGGGAGTTAATCTTCCGGATGATAGCGTCATTGATAGAATTCTCCAATCATCGCCACCAAGCTACAAGAGCTTCGTGATGAACTATAATATGCAAGGGATGAACAAGACTATTCGAGCTCTTCGCAATGCTAAAAGCATGGAGGTAGAAATCAAGAAGGAGCATCAAGTGTTGATGGTCAACAAGCCACTAGTTTCAAGAAGAAGGGCAAAGGGAAGAAGAAGGAACTTCAAAAGAACGACAAGCAAGTTGCTGCTCAAGAGAAGAAACCCAAGTCCGGACCTAAGCTCAAATCGAGTGCTTCTCTTACCGCAAGCGATCGACATCGAAGCGGAACTGCCCCAAGTATTTGGCGGATAAGAAGGATGGCAAAGTGAACAAAGGTATATGTGATATACATGTTATTGATGTGTACCTTACTAATGCTCGCAGAGCACTGGTATTTGATATCGGTTCATTGCTAATATTTGCAACTCAAACAGGACTATGGATTGCGAAGATTAGCTAAGGACGAGGTGACGATCGCGTGGGAAATGGTTCCAAAGTCGATGTGATCGCGGTCGGCACGCTACCTCTACATCTACCATCGGGATTAGTTTTAGACCTGAATAATTGTTATTTGGTGCCTGCGTTGAGCATGAACATTATATCTGATCTTGTTTAATGCGAGACGGTTATTCATTTAAATCCAGAGAATAATGGTTGTTCTATTTATATGAGTAATATCTTTTATGGTCATGCACTCTTGAAGAGTGGTCTGTTTTTATTGAATCTCGATAGTAGTGATACACATATTCATAATGTTGAAGCCAAAAGATGCAGAGTTGATAATGATAGTGCAACTTATTTGTGGCACTGGCCATTTAGGCATATCGGGTGTAAAACGCATGAAGAAACTCCATCTTGATGGACTTCGGAATCACTTGATTATGAATCACTTGGTACTTGCGAACCGTGCCTCATGGGCAAGATGACTAAAACACCGTTCTCCGGATCTATGGAGAGAGCACCAGATTTGTTGGAAATCATACATACAGATGTATGTGGCCCCATGAATGTTGAGGCTCGTGGCGGATATCGTTATTTTCTCACCTTCACAGATGATTTGAGCAGATATGGGTATATCTACTTAATGAGCACAAGTCAGAAACATTTGAAAAGTTCAAAGAATTTCAGAGTGAAGTAGAAAATCGTCGTAACAAGAAAATAAAGTTTCTACGATCTGATCGTGGAGGAGAATATTTGAGTTACGAGTTTGGTTTACATTTGAAACAATGCGGAATAGTTTAGCAACTCACGCCACCGAACACCACAACGAAATGGTGTGTCCGAACGTCAGAATCGTACTTTACTTGATATGGTACGATCTATGATGTCTCTTCTTGATTTACCGCTATCGCTTTTGGGGTTATGCTTTAGAGACGGCCGCATTCACGTTAAATAGGGCACCATCAAAATCCGTTGAGACGACACCTTATGAACTGTGGTTTGGCAAGAAACCAAAGTTGTCGTTTCTTAAAGTTTGGGGCTGCGATGCTTATGTGAAGAAACTTCAACCGATAAGCTCGAACCCAAATCGAGAAATGTGTCTTCATAGGATACCCAAAGGAGACTATTGGGTACACCTTCTATCACAGATCCGAGGGCAAGATTTTCGTTGCTAAATTCGGATCCTTTCTAGAGAAGGAGTTTCTCTCGAAAGAAGTGAGTAGGAGGAAAGTAGAACTTGATGAGATAATCAGTATCTACTCCCTATTGGAAGGTAGTTCATCACAAGAACCGGTTCTGTGACAACTACACCAATTAGTGAGGAAGCTAATGATATTGATCATGAAACTTGAGATCAAGTTTCTCTTGAACCTCGTGGGTCTACCAGAGTAAGATCCGCACTGAGTGGTACGGTAATCCTATTCGGAAGTCATGTTACTTGACCATGATGAACCTACGAACTATGAGGAAGCGATGATGAGCCCAGATTCCGCAAAATGGCTAGAGGCCATGAAATATGAGATGGGATCCATGTATGAAAACAAAGTATGGACTTTGGTTGACTTGCCCGATGATCGGCAAGCCATTGAGATGACGCTGATGGTAATGTTACTGTCTACAAAGCTCGACTTGTTGCGAAAGGTTTTCGACAAGTTCAATGGGTTTACTACGATGAGACTTTCTCACCCGTAGTGATGCTTAAGTCTGTCCGAATCATGTTGGCTATTGCTGCATTTCATGATTATGAAATTTGGCAAATGGATGTCAAGACTGCATTCTTGAATGGATTTCTAGAAGAAGAGTTGTATATGATGCAGCCGGAAGGTTTTGTTGATCCAAAAGGTGCTGACAAAGTTTGCAAGCTCCAGCGTTCCATTTATGGACTGATGCAAGCATCTCGGAGTTGGAATAAATGCTTTGACAGAGTGATCAAAGCATATGGTTTTATCTGAGACTTTTGGAGAAGCTCAGATTTACAAGAAAGTGAGTGGGAGCTCAGAGCATTTCTAGTTTTATATGTTGATGACATATTATTAATTGGAAATGATATAGAATTTCTGGATAGCATAAAGGGATACTTGAATAAAAGTTTTTCAATGAAAGACCTCGGTGAAGCTGCTTACATATTGGGCATCAAGATCTATAGAGATAGATCAAGACGCTTAATAGGACTTTCACAAAGCACATACCTTGACAAAATTTTGAAAAAGTTCAAAATGGATCAGGCAAAGAAAGGATTCTTGCCTGTTCTACAAGGTGTGAAGTCGAGTCAAACTCAATGCCCGACCACAGCAGAAGATAGAGAGAAAATGAAAGGTGTTCCCTATGCTTCAGCCATAGGCTCTATCATGTATGCAATGCTGTGTACCAGACCTGACGTATGCTTCGCAATAAGCTTGGCAGAAAGGTACCAAAGTAATCCAGAGTGGATCATCGACAGCGGTCAAGAACATCTGAAATACCTGAAAAGGACTAAGGATATGTTTCTCGTATATGGAGGTGACAAAGAGCTAGTCGTAAATGGTTACGTCGATGCAAGCTTTGACACTGATCCGGACGATTCTAAATCGCAAACCAGATATGTGTTTATATTAAACGGTGGAGCTGTAAGTTGGTGCAGTTCTAAACAAAGATCGTGGCGGGATCTACATGTGAAGCGGAGTATATAGCTGCTTCTGAAGAAGCAAATGAAGGAGTCTGGATGAAGGAGTTCATTTCCGATCTAGGTGTCATACCTAGTGCATCGGGACCAATGAAGATCTTCTGTGACAATACTGGTGCAATTGCCTTGGCAAAGGAATCCAGATTTCACAAGAGGACCAAGCACATCAAGAGACGCTTCAATTCCATTCGGGACCAAGTCCAAGTGGGAGACATAGAGATTTTCAAGATACATATGGATCTGAATGTTGCAGACCCGTTGACTAAGCCTCTCTCACGAGCAAAACATGATCAGCACCAAGACTCCATGGGTGTTAGAATCATTACTATGTAATCTAGATTATTGACTCTAGTGCAAGTGGGAGACTGAAGGAAATATTCCCTAGAGGCAATAATAAAGTTATTATTTATTTCCTCATATCATGATAAATGTTTATTATTCATGCTAGAATTGTATTAACCGGAAACATGATACATGTGTGAATACATAGACAAACATATAGTCACTAGTATGCCTCTACTTGACTAGCTCATTAATCAAAGATGGTTATGTTTCCTAACCATAGACATGTGTTGTCATTTGATTAAATGAGATAACATCATTAGGAGAATGATGTGATTGACATGACTCATCCCGTTAGCTTAGCAATTGATCGTTTAGTATTCTGCTATTGCTTTCTTCATGACTTATACATGTTCCTGTAACTATGAGAATTATGCAACTCCCGTTTACCGGAGGAACACTTTGGGTGCTACCAAACGTCACAACGTAACTGGGTGATTATAAAGGAGTACTACAGGTGTCTCCGAAGGTACATGTTGAGTTGGCATATTTCAAGATTAGGATTTGTCACTCCGATTGTCGGAGAGGTATCTCTGGGCCCTCTCGGTAATACTCATCACCTAAGCCTTGCAAGCATGTAACTAATGAGTTAGTTATGAGATGACGTATTACGGAACGAGTAAAGAGACTTGCCGGTAACGAGATTGAACTAGGTATTGGATACCGATGATCAAATCTCGGGCAAGTAACATACCGATGACAAAGGGAACAACGTATGTTGTTGTGCGGTTTGACCGATAAAGATCTTCGTAGAATATGTAGGAACCAATATGGGCATCCAGGTCCCGCTATTGGTTATTGACCGAGACGTGTCTCGGTCATGTCTACATTGTTCTCGAACCGTAGGGTCCGCACGCTTAAGGTTTCGATGATGCTTATATTATGAGTTTATGTATTTTGATGTACGAAGTTTGTTGAGTCCGGATGTGATCACGGACATGACGAGGAGTCTCGAAATGGTCGAGACATAAAGATTGATATATTGGACGGATATATTTGGACACCGGAAAGGTTCCAGAAGAGTTTGGGAATATACCGGAGCTCCGGGAGGTTACCGGAACCCCCCGGTAAGTATATGGGCCTTATTGGGCCCTATTGGAAGGAAGGGAGAAGGAGCAAGGGAGGCGCGCCCCCAAGCCCAATCCGAATTGGGAGGGCCCCCCTTTCCTTCTCTCCTTCCCCCTCTTCCTTCCTACTACTACTACTCCTTCCTTCCCCCTCCATCTTGGATTAGGAAAAGGAGGGGAAACCTACTTGGAGTAGGTTTCTCCCCCCTATGGCGCGCCTCCCCCTGGGCCGGCCACCTCCTCCCTCCCTCCTTTATATACGGGGGTAGGGGGGCACCCTAGACACACAAGTTGATCATTGAGATCGTTCCTTATCCGTGTGCGGTGCCCCCCTCCACGATATTACACCTCGGTCATATTGTAGCGGTGCTTAGGCGAAGCCTGCGCGCGAGAGAACATCAAGATCGTCACTCGCCGTCGTCTTGTGGAACTTCCCCAGCGCCTCTGCTGGATCGAGATCGGGGTGCGTCATCGAGCTGTCGTGTGTCAAGAACTTCGGAGGTGCCAGAGTAACGGTGCTTGGATCGGTTGGACCGGGAGGACGTACGACTACTTCCTCTACGTTGCGTCAACGCTTCCGCTTCGGTCTACGAGGGTACGTAGACAACACTCTCCCCTCTCGTTGCTATGCATCACCATGGTCTTGCATGTGCGTAGGAAATTTTTTGAAATTACTATGTTACCCAACAGCAACCGGCGAAAACAAAAGCTGGAACGGGCATTCACGTTTGCTGGAAGCGTTTTTCAATTTTGCTTCAACCGCCTACCAGAGCTCTTGACACCCTCGCCAACGACGCCGTAAAATGTTACAACCGACCAAACAAAAGCTGGAACGGGTGTTCAATTTTGCTGGAAGCGTTTGTCGATTTTGCTTCAACCAACCCCCGCAGCTCTGATTTTGTTGCAACCGGCAACCTGCAAGCTTCCACCGGTGAGTTTTTTGCTTCAATGGTGACAGATGGAAGTGGCGACCAGAGATACGGCGCCGATGCAAGCGGCATGCACCTGGCGGCGAGGGTCGGCGAGGGTGCCTGGGCGCGCACCTGGTGTTGCAACCATGGGGGCAGCAAGGTGCAACCGCTGTTGGCCGGTGCTACATAGGCGTGATGTCGAAGCGGCGACCCGCCATGGCGAGGAGCTGCAAGGAACGCGACGGACGGTGATGAGGGACGCGAATGGCGGCGACGAGGTTGCAAGCGCAGCGCGGGAAGGCTAGTGGTGCAGCTCGCGTGCGGGGGCGGCGCTCTCCTTCCTTCTCCTTTTCCCCCGTGCGGGAGGTTGACGATGGGTGCTGGAGAAGACGGGAGAGAGAGAGATCTAACGGTTGCACGTGTAGATCGAACGGAGCTGGCCAGACCGGTCGAAACTTTCGGCCGGTGCGCCGGCGCACAGTGCTGTAATTAAAGTTACTCTTTGCATTGCAAAGATCACTCCTACCTTACCAGACACTGATGTGTGCACCGCTTGTCGCATGGTGGGAGTTTTCCCTTTATTTTGTAAATTTATTTTTCCAAAATGTTTAATCTCTTGAGTTGTGCGTCCAAATCCTGAACCGCTTTCATCGTTGGATTTCTCGCGTTGAGATCTTCGAAACTATATTCCATGTTAATAGGTTTTGACGAACTTTTTTTTCACGAAAAAAACCCCAAAGAAACTATTAAAAATCAGAGTCGGAAGCAATTTTTGTTTTCTTCACTTTATCCCTTTCCGGGAGGCACATCTGCGCTTCTCGTGGAAGCAAATTTGGCCCTCTAAGAAAAGAATATTTGTCCTCTCGTGGAAGAAAAAAACACATTTTTTTCCTTTACTGAGCAGAGGGAAATTTGTGTTTGCACGAGAAGCAAATATATGTCTCATAGAAACAAAAAACGTGCTTTTTTCCTTTTTCGAGAGGCATGCAGCTTACGGAAGCAAATCTATGTCTCCACGAGAAGCAAATTTATGCCTCTTGTGGAAAAAAACACATTTTTTTCCTTTTCGAGAGGCACCTCTCGCGGAAGCACATTTGTGCCTCCAGCCCTCCACAAGAAGCAATATGTACCTTGTGGAAGAAAAAACATATAATTTTTAGAGACATCTGTGTGTCTCTCATGGAAGGAAAAATGTTATTTTTTTCCCTTTTCCGCTCTCATGAAAGCAATCTGTGCCTCCATGCAAGAAAACAATCATGCAAAAAATAATTTCTTTCTTTAAAACCTAGGGAAAACCGGGCGACACCGAAAACCAACCCCCCTCCCTCCCCAACCCACCCAAAAAAACTATCTAAACCCCGAAAACGCGCATAGAAAAATAAAAAATAAAATCCCAAGGGAGTGTTCAACATGCGACAGGTGGCGGCTGAGATCACGCCAAGTGATACACTCTCAGCCCACCGAAGTGACCCTTGCGGGGCTCCTGCAAGGGGTACTCCATGATTAGTTGCTCCCCTAAGTCTTGATGTGGCTTGAAACTGCGTTGGTATTTTCCCAACGAGGAAGGGATGATGTAGTACAACTACGGTAGGTGTTTCCCTCAGCTATGAAACCAAGATATCAATCCAGTAGGAGGACCAAGCAAGACTATGTAAATGGTACCTGCACACTAAGAACAAATATTTGCAGCCCGACCCGTAAGAGGGGTTGTCAATCCCTCCTTGGTAAAAAAAATAGATTAAATTGTATGAGATTGGATAAATAGATCTGAATAAAACGCGAAATAAAAGATCCAAATAAAAGGTGTAGCGACGTATTTTTGGGTTTTGGAATAATAGATCTGAAAATAAATACGGTGAAAAATAGATCTGAAAGCAATATGATAAAAGATAGACCCGGGGGTAGTAGATTTCACTAGCGGCTTCTCTCGAGAAAATAACACACGGTGGGTAAACAAATTACTGTTGGGCAATTGATAGAAGAACAAATAATTATGACGATATCCAAGGCAATCAATATATAGGCATCACGTCCAAGATTAGTAGACCGAAATGATTCTGCATATACTACTATTACTCCACACATCGACCGATATCCAGCATGCATCTGCTGGAAATATGCCCTAGAGGCAATAATAAAATGGTTATTATTATATTTCCCTGTTCATGATAATTGTCTATTGTTCATGCTATAATTGTATTAACTGGGAACCGTAATACATGTGTGAATACATAGACCACAACATGTCCCTAATGAGCCTCTAGTTGACTAGCTCGTTGATCAATAGATGGTTTCCTGACCATGGACATTGGATGTCATTGATAACGGGATCACATTATTAAGAGAATGATGTGATGGACAAGACCCAATCCTAAGCATAGCACAAGATCGTGTAGTTCATTTGCTAAAAGCTTTTCTAATGTCAAGTATCCTTTCCTTAGACCATGAGATTGTGCAACTCCCGGATACCGTAGGAATGCTTTGGGTGTGCCAAACGTCACAACGTAACTGGGTGGCTATAAAGGTGCACTACGGGTATCTCTGAAAGTGTCTGTTGGGTTGGCACGAATCGGGACTGGGATTTGTCACTCCGCGTGACGGAGAGGTATCTCTGGGCCCACTCGGTAATGCATCATCATAATGAGCTCAATGTAAATAAGTAGTTAGTCACGGGATCATGCATTACGGAACGATTAAAGTGACTTGCCGGTAACGAGATTGAACGAGGTATTGGGATACCGACGATCGAATCTCGGGCAAGTAACGTACTGATTGACAAAGGGAATTGTATACGGGATTGCTTGAATCCTTGACATCGTGGTTCATATGATGAGATCATCGTGGAACATGTGGGAGCCAACATGGGTATCCTGATCCTGCTGTTGGTTATTGACCAGAGAGGTGTCTCGGTCATGTCTGCATGATTCCCGAACCTGTAGGGTCTACACACTTAAGGTTCGGTGACGCTAGAGTTGTTATGAGAATTAGTGTGCAGTTATCGAATGTTGTTCGGAGTCCCGGATGAGATCCCGGACGTCGTGAGGAGTTTCGGAATGGTCCGGAGGTAAAGATTTATATATGGGAAGTCCTATTTTGGCCACCGGAAAATGTTCGTGATTTTTCGGTATTGTACCGGGAAGGTTCTAAAAGGTTCCGGAGTGGGGCCCACCTGCATGGGGGACACACATGAATGTGGGTAGTGGGGGCAAGGCCCCACACCCGTGGTCAAGGCGCACCAAGATCCCCCCTTAGAAGGAATAAGATCATATCCCAAAGGGATAAGATCAAGATCCCTAAAAAAGGGGGATAACAATCGGCGGGGAAGGAAATGATGGGATTTCTTTCCTCCCACCTTTGCCAACGCCCCAATGGACTTGGAGGGCAAGAAACCAGCCCCCTCCACCCCTATATATAGTGTGGAGGCGCATGGGAGCTTCATCCTTCCCCTGGCGCAGCCCTCTCCCTCCCCAACACCTCCTCCTCCTCCGTAGTGCTTGGCAAAGCTCTGCCGGAGAACTGCAAGCTCCACCACCACGTCGTCATGCTGCCGGAGCTCTCCCTCAACTTCTCCTTTCCCTTTCCAGGATCAAGAAGGAGGAGACATCCCCAGGCTGTACGTGTGTTGAACACGGAGGCACCGTTGTTCGGTGCTTAGATCGGATTCGGCCGCGATCTGAATCACTTAGTAAACGACTCCACCGACCGCATTCTTGCAACGCTTCCGCATCGCGATCTTCAAGGGTATGAAGATGCACTCCCCTCTCTCTCGTTGCTAGTTACTCCATAGATTGATCTTGGTGGTGCGTAGAAAATTTTGAATTTCTTCTACGTTCCCCAACAGCATCTACTGTATTAAGTTCATGAAGAAATAGAGTAATGCAATAAGAATAATGGCATGATGATGACAAGATCTATTCATGTAGGAATAGATCCCATCTTGTTATCCTTAATAGCAACGATACATACGTGCCTCGCTACCCCTTCTATCACTGGGTGAGGACACCGTAAGATCGAACCCATCACAAAGCACCTCTTCCCATTGCAGGAAAAATCGATCTAGTTGGCCTAACTAAACCAAAGATTCAAAGAAGAAATACGAGGCTATAAATAATCATGCATATAAGAGATCAAAGAAGACTCAAATAATATTCATGGATATAGATCTAATCATAAACGCGATCTTCATCAGATCCCAACAAACACACTGCAAAAATTCATTAAATCAAATAGATCTCCAAGAGACCATTGTATTGAGAATCAAAAAAAGAGAAGAAGCCATCTAGCTACTGTCTATGGTGAACTACTCATGCATCATCGGAGAGGCACCGATGAGGATGATGAACCCCTTTGTGATCGTGTTAGATTGGATCTCGTGGTTCTGGAATTTGCGGCGGCTGGAATTGTGTTTCATCGACTCCCCTAGGGTTTCTGAAATATTTGGGTATTTATAGAGCGAAGAGGCGGTGCAGGAGACCCCCGTGGGCACCACAACACATTAGGGCGCGCCAGGGGCCTCTAGCGCGCCCTGGTGTCTTGTGGGCCCCACGGGCCCCCAGGTGCTTCCTTGGCTCCCAAATTGTCTTCTGGTCCAAAAAAATCTCCAAAAAGTTTCGCTGCGTTTGGATCCCGTTTGATAGTTATATTCTGCGAAGTAAAAAACAAGCAAAAAACAACAAGTGGCACTGGGCACTATGTGAATAGGTGAGTCCTAAAAAGTGAGACAAAGTTGTTATAAAATGATTGTAAAACATCCAAGAATGATAATATAACAGCATGGAACAATAAAAAATTATAGATATGTTGGAGACGTATCAGCATCCCCAAGCTTAATTCCTGCTCGTCGTCGAGTAGACGTATCAGCATCCTCAAGCTTAATTCCTGCTCATCCTCGAGTAGGTAAATGACAAAAACAGAATTTTTGATGTGGAATGATGCCTAACTTATTCATCACATATTCTTTTCTTTTGTAGCATGGACATTTGGACTTTTAGATGGTTCAAAGCAATAGTCTATATTTGACATGATAACTTCAATACTCAAGCATATCGACAAGCAACCATGTCTTTCAAAATATCAACACGAAAGAAAGTTATCCCTAGCCATCATGCTCAATCATTGATCCATTCATGAAACACACTTGAATATTAGCTACATCCAATGCTCAAGTATGATCATAGTGCTCCCTAGTTGGTGCTTTATAAGAGGAGATGGAAACTCAAGTAAAATAAAAAATTGCATAAAGTAAATAGATAGGCCCTTCGCAGAGGGAAGTAGAGATTTTTAGAGGTGCCATAGCTCAAAGCTTAAATTGAGAGATAAAATATTTTGAGAGGCATAGTTTTCCCGTGAATGAATACGACCGAGTAATTCCCAACACTTTCCATGCTAGATATATCATAGGAGGTTCCCACGCATAAAATAAAGTTTATTCCTTTTTCCACCATACTTTCACACTCCATGGCTAGCCGTATCCAAGGGTACCGTCCATACCAACACTTTCCAAGGAATTTATTATTTGACAACATAAAGTAAATTTATTTTTCATCTCGGGATAGGGCATCCCTATTACCGCCACACTCTCATGCAATGACAAGTGAATAAACACCCATCTTGAGAATAACACATCTAGCATAGAAAATATTGGCCACCCCCTGCCGCTTCATGAGCGGTACGGGTACACAAAAAGGAAATTCATTTTGAAAATTAGAGTTGGCACATACAAATTTACTTAGAACAACACGGAAATAACTAATATAGGTAGGTATCGTGGACTCATATGGCAAAACTTGGTTTAAAGATTTTGGATGCACAAGTAGTATTTCTACTTAGTACAAGTGGAGGCTAGCAAAAAGATTGAGGAGCAACCAACCAAGAAACAAAAATTCTCATAAGCGAGCATTAAACATAACACCGAATAATGCACAATAAGTAGGATGTAATTTCATTGGATAACTATTGACTTTCGTGCTTGCATAGGGAATCACAAACTTTAACACCAATATCTTACTACATCATAATTACTCACCAACATGACTCACATATTGCTATCATCATATCTCAAAACTATTACAAAGAATCAAGTTTATTTTGTCCAATGATTGTGAGGTGCACAAAGCACATCACTCCCCCAAAATGGGATGTTCCATTGACCTCTCATATGAGCCAACTAGGATACAAACAAGAAGCAAAAAGGCTCAACGCACGACGCACACGTACATGATGACCAAACCAACACACACATACTTGATTGCTCAAGATAAGCAAGTTGGAAGCGCAACATATACAAACACATGCAAGGAACAAAACCAAAACATGCAAGGGGCCAAGTAACTTTCAAAGTAAACAATTTAAGTACAAGTTACCGCAAGGAGGCACGTTGGATATAAGATATAAACTTGATAATCCAATTGACTTGGCTTGAGACAAAAAGAATGACGAAGTCCCCTTAATTCTTCATAATGTAGCCATGTATCCAATGCCCTCCAACAACACCTATTGATCAAGTTTGAGCTTGTTGGTCCCCAACCAAGTTGGGTCCTAAGAGGTTAGTCACAATAGGCTTGGCAACCCAAATGGTTCTTTTCTTGACACCACTTTGAGTACCAACAAACTTGGCAAACACATTGCCGACCTTATCCTTCCCAAGAGAATAGATATTATCAATAATAATTGGGTTGGATAAGTTACCACTAGTGCATGAAGAAGCGACGTGACCTTTCTCGCGACATAAGTAGCAACGTCTACTCTTCATTTTCTTGTCACTTGATTTCTCAACAAGAGAGGCATTAACTTGAGTCTTCTTGGGAAGTGGCCTTTCTTCAACTTGAGGTTGAGCATGAGATTGAACTTGTGGCCTCTTCCCTTGTTGCTTGTCACCAATGACATTCTTCTTCAAAGGGCAATATCTAACATGATGCCCTTCAATTTTGCACTTGAAGCAAATAATCTTGGCCTAATTCTTGACTTGTTCTTGGCCCTTCTTCTTGATTCTCTTGGACTTCTTCTTCTTATTGGAGTTGAATCCAAGTCCACCTTTGTCATTGGGAGATTTTTCCATACTCAAGATATTGTTGAGTGTGGATTTCCCTTCATGACTCTTTTCCATGTCTTTGTTCAAAGAAGTGACTTGGGCCTTGAGCTCTTTGATTTCCTCTACATGGTTAGTCTCAACACAAGTACTAGAGGAAGTATAAGCTTCATCATTAGAGCAACAAGGCAAGGAAAGCAATTCATCACAATATGTACCAATGTTATGCATGGATGAATCACGAGGACTAGCACAAGGCAATATAGCATTTTCCCTCAAAGGAGTGCTAGTATCCACCTGAGGCTCACTAGATGTTACCTTAGCAAGCATGGCCTCATGAGCTATCATTAGCACATTATGGGATACTAGAAGATCATCATGAGAGCTTGTGAGCTTCACATGATTTTCTTCCAACATCCCATAATTGCTAGATAGCAACTCAAGTTGTGCCCTTAGCTCAACATTCTCCTTCAATATGGATACTTCACAAGAGATAGAGTTAGTAGCACAAGCATCATCATTAACAACAAGAGGAGAAGACAACTTGTCAAGCTCTTTTGAATACGAAGATTTAAGTTGAGCATGAGACTCTGTGAGTTTGATGAGCTCACTCTTAATGACCCTTGAGCCATTTTTGAGGTGCTCAAAGTCCTCAAGGAGTTTAGCACGCGCAACTTCAAGCTCCTCCTTTTTAGTTTCAAAAACATTGGCCACCTCAAGAGATCTATCACGAGATTCCCTCACTCTAGATAATTCTAGAGCAAAAGTCTCCTCAAGAGATTCCTTGGTGGTTTGTTCAAGTTCAAGAGCTTGAGAGAGGTCCGCAATCTCATTAGCGTAATCACGCTCATGACCTTCCATTTTATCAATGGAGACCTCATGCTCCTCAAGACGAGTTTCCAACTCATCAATATATTTCGTGCCCTCAATGGCAATGGACATGATTTCCATGAAGTTGGAACAAGCAATTTTATTTTTATGAAGAGCTTTAAAAATCATTTCCCCTTTAATTTTTAAGGAGGCAACACTATCATTCTCTTCATCATTATCCTCGTCATCATTAGCATTAACATCATCATCAAGAGACATATAGGGGTTCAAAGTAGGAGATATCTTTGAAGCCTTTGCCATAAGGCATAAGCAATAGATGACGATGTAGGATCCCTTGAAACACCATTTGAGACCACATCTTGTTCCATGGAGTGTTGGGTTTCCTCTACATTGTTAGCACAACAACTCGAGGAAATACATGCACTTTCATCATGGCAACAAGATATAGAAATCATATCATTATGAGGTTTATTCAAGCAACTTTTACATGATATGCACGGACTATCAACACAAGCATGTGAAACATGTAAGGTGCACGAAGTGTTAAAGTCCAAAGATGGAGCATTGCAACAAGATAGTGATGAAACGATAAGCACACTATCATCATTGCAATGACCAACACTACTCACCATAACATTACCTTGTGGAAATCCACATGTAGGTGAAGTAGAAGAAGTTGAGAAGGCAACACGGCCGGAGGTGGAGGGAGAACAATCATCCCCACAAATCTTGGACACACCATATTTATCTTGAAGCTTTGTCCACAACTCATGAGCATCCCGGAACGGCATGAGTTGAAAAATAACTACATTGCTCAAAGCATCAAAAATCACATTAGAAGCTTGAGCATTGAGATAAGAGTTTTTCTCATCCTCTAAAGATAATCTTTGGGATCCTTTGGAGGAGAAAAACCCATATCTACAATTTGCTCTAAATTTGGGTCCATGACCCTGAAGAGATTAAGCATGCGAGTTACCCAAACATCAAAGTTTGTGCCATCGAAACTAAGAGTGTCAGATAATCCAAAGCCCCTAGTCGACATCCTTACTCTCTAGGCGGTTAAGCCTTATAAAGAGAGACGAGGCTCTGATACCAATTGAAAGATCATGGATGTCGCCTAGAGGGGGGGTGAATAGGCGCTTTAAAATAATTACGGTTTAGGCTTGAAAAAATGCGGAATAAACCTAGCGGTTAATTTGTCAAGCACAAAACCTACAACAACTAGGTTCACCCATGTGCACCAACAACTTATGCTAAGCAAGATAAACAACTAGGTGATAGCAAGATATATGACAAGAAACAATATGACTATCACAAAGTAAATTGCACAAGTAAAGGGCTCGGGTAAGAGATAAACGAGGCACGCGGAGACGATGATGTATCCCGAAGTTCACACCCTTGCGGATGCTAATCTCCATTTGGAGCGGTGTGGAGGCACAATGCTCCCCAAGAAGACACTAGGGCCACCGTAATTTCCTCACGCCCTCGCACAACGCAAGATGCCGTGATTCCACTAAGGGACCCTTGAGGGCGGTCACCAAACCCGTACAAATGGCAACCCTTGGGGCGGTCACCGAACCCGTACACTTTGGCAACCCTTGGGGGCGGTCACCGGTACTCGTCAAAATGCTCAGGGTGATCTCCACAACCTAATTGGAGATCCCGACGCTTGCCTGGAGCTTTACACCACAATGATTGAGCTTCGAACAACACCAACAAGCTCTAGGGTGTCCAAACACCCAAGAGTAACAAGCTCAAGGGTACCAAGCACCCAAGAGTAATAAGCTTCTCAAACTTCACTTCCACGTATCACCGTGGAGAACTCAAACCGATGCACCAAATGCAATGGCAAGGGCACACGGAGTGCCCAAGTCCTTCTCTCCCAAATCCTAACAAAGCAACTAATGCTAGGGAGGAAAATGAGAGGAAGAACGAAAGAAGAACACGAAGAACTCCAAGATCTAGATCCAAGCGGTTCCCCTCACTTAGAGGAGAAAGTGATTGGTGGAAACGTGGATCTAGATCTCCTCTCTCTTTTCCCTCAAGAACTAGCAAGAATCATTGGAGAGATTGAGAGTTAGCAAGCTCGAAGAAGGTCAACAATGGGGGAAGAACACGAGCTCAAAAGATAAGGTTCATTGGGGAAGAAGACCCCCTTTTATAGGTGGGAAAAAATCCAACCGTTATGCTCACAGCCCGCACAGAGTGGTACTACCGCTCCAAGGAGCGGTACTACCGCTAGGGCGGTAGTACCCCTTTGAAACACAACAGCGAGGAGGCAAAAAGGCCAGAAGAACCATCGGAGCGGTAGTACCGCTTGACCTCACGGTACTACTGCTAAGGCTAGCGGTACTACTGCTTGCGAGCGGTACTAAAAAATTACATCCGGGCCTACCACCACAGGACTTGGGACGACTTTTTGGTCCGGAGCGGTACTACCGCTGTAGGAGCCGCAGTAGTACTACTCTGGAGCGGTACTAAAAAATTACATCCGCTCCAATTCACGGTAGTACCGCTGCAGCCTTTTCTGAACACCAAAACTGCCACAACTTTTGCAAACGGACTCCGAGTTCGATGAAACCAAGTTTGTTGGAAAGATAGCGACAAGTGCTAACACAATATTTAAAGAAATACCAATAAGAAGCAAATGAGAAAAGTCCTTAAAGAAAAAGGTGAGAACCCTTCCTCAGAGAAGACCAGTAAAACCTCCAACACCAAAAACATCATAGAAGATGCATGCGAACTCCGTTTTCGATGAACGCAAGCTTGTCATCAAGATGACCATAAGCTCTAAGACTCACAAAGAGAACCAAACAAGAACCAAGAAACAAGATGCAAGTATGCAATGGTTTGAGCTCTCTACTAACGATACAATCAAGCTACCAACTTGAGAGCCCCCCTTGATAGTACGGCAAATGATCCTATAACTCGGTCTCCCAACTACCAACATGAGACCGGTAAAATAGAAAACCTATCAAGGGCAAACCTTTGCCTTGCATATGGTCCACTTGAGCTAGATGATGACGATCTTGATGGACCACCTTTCTTGATTGCGTTGGCTTGATGAAGACTAGATGATTGCTCCCCCATAGTCCACTATGGGTGAGCCTCTCTTCGGCACATCTTCACAAGACCATTGACACCACAAAGGATGGCAAGATTCAAGCACTTGATCTCTTCGTGATTCTCCACTTGAACTTGCACACGGCAATCAGGATGACGATCACCACTTGATGTCATCCTTTCCATGGTTTGTATGATATCTTCCTCTTGACGCAAGCCCATGGACACGTACCTAACCCCACATAGAACTCTCACATAGACCATGGGTTAGTACACAAAGTGCAATGGACAATGCTTACCATACCATGGGATCACATGATCCCACTCGGTACATCTTCTACGCTTTGTGAGTGGATCAACTTGATTCACTCTTGACTTAGTCTTGATCAACCTTGAATCTTTCCAACTCTCTTCATTTCAATGATGTCTTGAAGGTAAACATGAATGATCACACAATGTTGTTCTTCAAGACATGCTTGCAATAAGCTCAACACTCACATGACCAATCTTTTGATAATTCCTTAATAGCACCTTGGTCAATTCATAAACTCCTTGAAACCAACACATGGACTTCAAGAAAAGCCTATGGACAAAACCTTCAAATATAACTCAAGGCAACCGTTAGTCCATAGAGATTGTCATCAATTACCAAAACCAAACATGGGGGTACCGCATGTTCTTTCATGAAAGCAATATGATAAAAGATAGACCCGGGGGTAGTAGATTTCACTAGTGGCTTCTCTCGAGAAAATAGCACACGGTGGGTGAGGGAGTCCTGGACTAGGGGGTATCCAGACAGCCAGACTATCATCGTCAGCCGGACTCCAAGACTATGAAGATACAAGATTGAAGACTTCGTCCCGTGTCCGGATGGGACTTTCCTTGGCGTGGAAGGCAAGCTTGGCGATACGGATATGTAGATCTCCTACCATTGTAACCGACTCTGTGTAACCCTAGCCCTCTCCGGTGTCTATATAAACCGGAGGGTTTTAGTCCGTAGGACAAGATAACCATTACAACAATCATACCATAGGCTAGCTTCTAGGATTTAGCCTCCTTGATCTCGTGGTAGATCCACTCTTGTACTACCCATATCATCAATATCAATCAAGCAGGAGTAGGGTTTTACCTCCATCGAGAGGGCCCGAACCAGGTAAAACATCGTGTCCCTTGTCTCCTGTTACCATCCGCCTAGACGCACAGTTCGGGACCCCCTACCCGAGATCCGCCGGTTTTGACACCGACATTGGTGCTTTCATTGAGAGTTCCTCTGTGTCGTCATCGATAGGCTTGATGGCTTCTTCAAACAACAACTTAGTCCAGGGTGAGACCTTTCTCCCCGGACAGATCTTCGTATTCGGCGGCTTCGCACTGCGGGCCAATTCGCTCGGTCATCTGGAGCAGATCGGAAGCTACGCCCCTGGCCATTAGGTCAGGTTTGGAAGCCTAAACTTCACGGCAGACATCCGCGGAGACTTGATCTTTGATGGATCCGAGCCATAGCCAAGCGCGCCGCACTGTCACAATGGGCATGATCTAACTCTGCCGCCGGACAGTACTTGGGAGGCCGCGCATGAATCCACTCCGACCCATAGTTCGGAGCCGATCGCGCAGATCGAGGACGGATGGCTGGACACTGCCTCGGGGACTGCAACTACTACGGCGATGGAGCCGAACACTAACCTTGTCCCTTATAAAGCTCATGACTCCGAGGTGCCGGACTCCTCGCCGGACTCCGAACCTCCCGCGCCCCTGCCAATCGAATCCGATTGGGCGCCGATCATGGAGTTCACCGCCACGGACATCTTTCAACACTCACCCTTTGGCGACATCTTGAATTCGCTAAAGCATCTCTCGCTATCCGGAGAGCACTGGCCGGACTACGGCCAGGACAGTTGGGATGCGGACGACGAAGAAATTCAAAGCCCACCCACCACCCACTTTGTAGCCACTGTCGACGACCTAACCGACATGCTAGACTACGACTCCGAAGACATCGACGGTATGGACGACGATGCCAGAGACGATCAAGAACCAGCGCCTACAGGGCACTGGAGGGCCACCTCGTCATACGACATATACATGGTGGACACCCCAAAGGATGGGGACGGCGAAGAAGCAGCGGAGGCAGATTCCTTAAAGAAACAGCCCAAGCGCCGACGTCAGCGGCGCCGCTCTAAATCCCACCATAGCAAGAATGGAGATTCCGGCATGGGAGATAATAACACCCTAGAGAGTGCCGAAGACAACCCCCTCCAGCAGCATTCAGCGCAGGAGGATGCAGAAGCCAGCCCTCACAAGAGAGCGGCAGATGATGAGGTCGAGGACGATAATTACATACCTCCCTCCGAAGACGAGGCAAGCCTCGACGACGACGAATTCGTCATGCCCGAGGATCCCGTCGAACAAGAGCGTTTCAAACGCAGGCTAATGGCCACAACAAATAGCCTAAAGAAAAAGCAGCAACAGCTTCAAGCTGATCAAGACCTGCTGGCCGACAGATGGACCGAGATCCTCGCGGCCAAAGAGTATGAACTCGAACTCCCCTCCAAAAGTTACCCAAAACGCAAGTTGCTCCCCCGATTAGAGGAGGAAGCATATAAACCTTCGTCACCAGCACACAATACGACAGACCGGCCACCTCGTGGCCGCGACAGAGAGGCATCTAGGCCCTCCAACTGGACTGTACCCCGGCATCGCTCGAAAAGTATGAAGCCACGACGGAACACGCCGGACTTGCGGGATATATTGGAGGACAAGGCAAGACAATCCAGATCCATCTATGGATCACGTGGGCGCCCCACGACCCACGACGAATATCGTCGCGCCGGATACAGCAACTCCGGCCGGGCCGAACACAGCAGACAACGCTCTCTTGAGCTACGTCATGATATTGCTCAATATAGAGGCGCCGCACACCCGCTATGCTTCACAGACGAAGTAATGGATCATCAAATCCCTCAAGGGTTTAAACCCGTAAACATTGAATCCTACGATGGCACAACAGACCCCGCGGTTTGGATCGAAGATTATCTACTTCATATCCATATGGCCCGCGGCGGCGATCTCCACGCCATCAAATACCTCCCACTCAAGCTTAAAGGACCAGCTCGGCATTGGCTTAACAGCTTGCCCACGGAGTCAATTGGGTGTTGGGAAGACCTGGAAGCCGCATTCCTTGACAACTTCGAGGGCACATATGTGCGGCCACCGACGCCGATGACCTAAGCCACATAATTCAGCAGCGACGAATCGGCGGACAATTACGACACGGTTCTTAACAAAGAAAAATCAAATCATCGACTGTCCGGATGCAGAGGCCCTCACAGCCTTCAAACATAACATCCGCGACGAGTGGCTGGCCAGGCACCTAGGACAGGAAAAGCCAAAATCCATGGCAGCACTCACATCACTCATGACCCGCTTCTGTGCGGGAGAGGACAGCTGGCTAGCTCGCAGCAACAACCTTAGCAAAAATGCTGGAAGTCCGGATACTAAGGACCACAATGGCAGGTCGCGTCGAAACAAAAACAAACGCCGCGTTAATGGCGATAACAATGAGGATACGGCAGGCAACACCAGATTCCGAGGCTCTAAACCCGGTCAGCGGAAGAAGCCATTCAAAAGAACCACTCCGGGTCCGTCCAATTTGGACCGAATACTCGACCGCTCTTGCCAGATACATGGCGCCCCCGAAAAGCCAGCTAACCACACCAACAGAGATTGTTGGGTATTCAAACAGGCAGGCAAGTTAATTGCCGAAAACAATGACAAGGGGCTGCACAGCGACGACGAGGAAGAGACCCGGCCGCCGAACAGTAGAGGACAGAAGGGCTTCCCCCCACAAGTGCGGACGGTAAACATGATATACGCAACCCATATACCCAAGAGGGAACGGAAGTGTGCACCAAGGGACGTATATGCAATGGAGCCAGTCGCCCCGAAGTTCAATCCATGGTCCTCTTGCCCGATCACTTTCGATCGAAGAGACCATCCGACCGAGATCCGCCATGGCGGATTCGCGCGTTGGTTTTAGACCCAATCGCCGATGGATTTCACCTCACGAGTCCCGATGGACGGCGGCGAGCTGAACCTGCTTTATCGGGATACGGTCGCAAGATGGGCATAGACCCTCAAGGATTAAACCTACAAAGACGACCTTCAAAGGCGTCATACCAGTGTCGAGGCCAATTATGCAGGCTCGACCACACCGAAGTGGTCTTGGATCCCGGATAATTTCCGAAGCGAGGAGTTAATCTTCGACATAGTCCCGTTCCGCAGCGGCTATCACGCTCTGCTCGGACGAACCGCGTTCGCAAAGTTCAACGTGGTGCCGCACACGCATACCTCAAGCTCAAGATGCGAGGCCCTCGCGAGTCATCACGGTCAGCGGAAATATGACGCTCCCCGAGCGGAGGAACATACAATGCTCGCGCGGTAGAAGTACAGAGCAGCCTTCTAAGGCAATTTTCGAGTCCGGCCGTTAAACGACCGGACACGGCCAAACGCGCTCGGATCAACATCAACAAAGACCACCCGGCACGTTCCGAGCACGCGTAGCAATGCGGCCCCAACCCCAGCCCTCGCATGATTGCAAAACCAGCTCTCCGCGTACATCATTACGCTCTGGAGATACCATGGGCATAGGGGGAGGCGCACGACCACAACAGACCCAGAGTGCGGCTCGACCACACCAGGGGCTCCCACGTGCGTCGCTCTTTTTATTTTTTATTTTTTCCTTCCTTATATATACAGGACTCCGTTCACCAGAGGCCCTGTCCGGCGGCGAACCTGCCAAACTCACGATGCAACAGCCAGGGAGGGACAAAGGCTGCGACGAATACTCAGGTGGTCTCCATTACGAGCATTCAATTTGTTAAATCCACCATTCCGCAGCCCACCCCTGGAGGGAGACACGTTTAATTAATTCAATCCCTTGCTTACCGCACTATTTGTATCATTCCGCACTCATAGCAGAATTCCTTGAATAAATAATGCATTACTTTTTGCTTATAATTGCATTAATTTACATATATGTTCATTAATGACATCTCGCACCCGTATATTTTGGTACGGCCGAATACACGAGGGGCTTATGTTCCCTGCATTATGGTGTGATAAGTCCGAACACTTTCACAAGTGCGGCACCCCGAACTTATAGCATTATATGAATCGGCTCCGAATCATGTCTTGGGTCAATAGTTGGGTTTGCCCGGCTCCCATGTTTTGGTACCTTACGTTACGTTACGTCGGCTAAGGTAGCACTGGAGAACCACTGCGATTGCGCCCGGTTGAGCTGGGCGGCGCCTCGAGGAAAGCTAAAACTGACTGTCATGATAAGGCGAGAGACTGGTCGCTATTCGGGAGGTCTTTTCGATTCCCTAAAGACTTATGCCGTTTCGAGCGAAGAACCGGATAATGTCCGGCCAAGGCGTGGATAGCGCCCCGAACTCGGTCTTCCGAATACTAGGGGCTTCGCCGAAATTTAAAATTATAGAATTCTATGGCTAAGTGAGAGTGTTCAAGCATCATAAGTCCTGTTGCCTTGTTCGTCGTGTTGGCGCCTCCTAGATGGACCCAAAATGGGAACAAGAGCGCTCAAGTTTATCCCGAACACCCCAAAGACTGTGGCTTGGGGGTGAAGCCGACGACTTGCCATCTCTCAGATTTAATAAACGGCCGCACAGAAGGTAATATTTTAAATAAATAAGTGTTGCTTAGCGCATATGAACAAAGTTTTCGGCGCACAGGATAACACATAGAGAGTTTACTCAATAATTACATCTCGGGGGCACTCATCCGCAATCTTGCGGGCACCCTTCAGGACAGTCTTATAGTACATCTCAGGCGTGCGATACTCCTTGCCCGATGGCGGTGCGTCAGTGATCAGCCTCTCCGCATCCAGCCTGCCCCAATGCACTTTGGCGCGGGCAAGGGCCCGACGAGCACCTTCAATACAGGCGGAGCGCTTGATGACCTCCACCCGGGGGCACGCATCCACCAGCCGCCGACGAGGCAAGTAGCTCCTGTGCATGGCCTCTCCAGGCCACAGCCGGACTATGAGGCCCTTCATGGCCTGCTCGGCTACCTTGTGGAGCTCGACCAGCTGCTTCAGCTGGTCGCTAGGGGGCACCGGATGGCCGGCCTCAGCGTACTGAGACCAGAAGACCTTCTCCGTTGAGCTCCCCTCCTCGGCTCGGTAAAACGCGGCGGCATCGGATACACTGCAAGGCAGATCTGCAAACGCCCCTGGAGAGCTCCGAATTCGGGTAAGTAATAGGTAATTTACATTAACATGCTTGCTCTGCATGAAAAATTCCTTACCCGCCGCTATCTTCTTCGTCGCCTCAATCTCCTGGAGGGCCTTATGGGCCTCGGCCTTAGCGGCTTTGGTACTTTCAAGAGCCGAGGCAAGCTTGGACTCTCGAGTCTTCGAGTCACGCTCCAAACTCTCATGTTTTTCCATGAGAGCCTGGAGCTCTTGCCGCACCTCCGCCACCCGCGCCTCCTGTTTCTCTCGCTCCGTCCGTTCCGCGGCCGCATTGTGCTCGGCCGCGGATACAGCCTCCTTCAGGGTCGCCACCTCGTTCGTGGCCCCTGCAATACCCACGTTATCCTTGTTATTTTCATTGCAACAAAAATCCTTTTCTGTAAGGTACAAATTCAAAGATGGTATTACTCACCTTCTTTGTCCTCGAGCTGCTTCTTGGCAAGGCCGAGCTCTTGCTTGGACCGCTCGAGGTCCTGCTTCAACGCACCAACCTCCGCAGTCAGTGCGGCAGAGGTCAGCAGCGCAGCCTGCAAACCCATATTGACACAATTTTTAGCATTCCTGCGTATATCTTTTTTAGATCCTCAATCCGGTTTTTCTTTCCGAACACCGAACCGAGCATCAGGGGCTACTGTCTATGCGGTATTACATTATATATTTTTAATTTCTTACCTCAAAGCCTGTTAGAAGGCTAGTGCAGGCTTTGGTCAGCCTGCTCTTGGCGAGCTGAACCTTCTGAATCACCGCACTCCTGATAGTGCGGTGTTCTTCCTCGATGGAAGCGCCTTTGAGCGCCTCCAACAAGTTGTCCGGCGCCTCCGGTTGGACGGAGGCCGCCGGTGTCACGGTCTTGCCCTTCTTGCGAAGGGGCCGCCTGCCGGACTCCGGAACCATTGCGGGTTCCGGCGTGGAGTCCGGCGCAAAGTCCGGGAGGCTGCCTTGTGGCGCCTCCGGAGCCTCCTCCTGATGGGTCCCTTCCCGGGATCCCACCTCGGCGTCCTCAGCGTTGCGAGGGGTGGAGGCGGTCGGGATGGAATCTACATCCGACGGAGCCAACGACCCGCTCGACGAAGCGGGGAGATCATCATCGGCCGGACTGTGGGCAGTGTGCGGCATTAGAAGGACACTATGTGACACAAAAGAGAAATTATAAATCATTCAGGAATCCGGATACTTACGATCTTGCCGGAGGCCTGGCCCTGGAGGGCCACTCTTCGTCGCCAATGTTGGCGTTGGCGGAGCTGTCCGGGGGAATAGTCCTTCCCCTCTTGGACCCTTCGGCCTCCCCAGTTGGGGAAGCCTTCCTCTTCCTCTCCCCTTCCTCCAGGAGAGAGTCCTCTTTCTCCTCCTCGTGTTCGGGGGAGGAGTCCGCCTCGGAGCCATCGGACGATGAGTCCGATATCACCTGGCGCCGGGAACTTTTTCGAGTTCCCGTGGCCTTCTTCTTGGCCTTATTCTCCGGCCCCACATAGAGTGCCGGGACCAGCAGCCCCGTTAAGCGGGCGTCCGCTGGGTCTTCGGGGAGGGGAGCCGGATAGTCTACCTGTTCGGACGTCCTCTGCTAGTCCTGTCAAAGGCATTGGGAGTTTTTAGATCCCACATAGAGTCAAACTATGAAAACAACTATCCCATAGAGGATAACAAAGCTTACCTCACCGGCCGGGCGCTTGGTGCTGAATCCGCGATCTTCCGTCGTGGACGCGGGGGCTTCCCCGCCCTTGAACAACACTCTCCAGACGGCTTCATACGTCGTGTCGAAGAGCCCGCTCAGAGTCCGGTGCTGCGCCGGATCAAACTCCCACAGGTTGAAGGCCCGTTGTTGGCAGGGGAGAATCCGGAGGATGAGCATGACTGGATCACATTGACAAGCTGAGCTTCTTGTTCACGAGGTCAGAGACAGATCGAGTCTGTCGGCCGTCCGAACTGCCCCATAGCAAGCCCTTCTCTTTCCGTGAGGTGAGCCGCGTCGGGTACCAGATCTAAACTCGGGGCCGCCGCCCATTTTGGGTCACGCGGCTCGGTGATGTAGAACCACCCCGATTGCCATCCCTTGATGGACTCCACGAAGGCCCTTCGAGCGGATGACGTTGGGCATCTTGCCCAAAGATGGCGCCTCAAGACTCGCTTGGGCGCCCTTCACTACCTTCGCTTGACGTTGAAGGTCTTGAGCCACAAGCGAAGTGGGGCTGGATGCAGAGGAAGGTTTCGCACACGCACGATAAACGCCGAGATGTTGAGGATGAAGTTTGGCGCCAGATCGTGGAAATCCAGGCCGTAATAGTACATGAGCCCCCGAACAAAGGGGTGCAACGGGAAGCCCAGTCCGCGGAGGAAGTGGGGAAGGAATACGACCCTCTCATGGGGCCTGGGGGTGGGGATGAGCTGCCCCTTGTCGGGCAGCCGGTGTGCGATGTCGCCGGAAAGGTATCCGGCGCTGCGCAGTTTTGCGATGTGCTCCTCCGTAATGGAGGAGGCCAACCATTTGCCTCCCGCTCCGGACATGGTCGGAGAAGGTCGAGACGAGATGCGCGGACTTGGGCACCGGAGCTCGAGAGTCGCGCGAGATGGATATGAAAAGGAGGAAGAAGGCGAGGTAAAAGGGTGGATCCTTATCCCTTATATATGGGCGATTTAAACTACGCGTCCCCACCAGCCCGGTAAAACTCGCTTATCTCCCAAGCGCCACCATCAATGGCGCGGTTGGGTTACCCACGTCCGTATTGATGAGAATCCCGGAATAAGGGGAACACGATCTCTGCTTCGACAAGACATGCCAAGGAAACCGCTTCGCTAAACGCGCTGAGGTGGTATAATAGAAAACGATTCCAGTAAAGGCTTGGTGGTGGTGTGACATCATGCCACAAAACACGTCAGAAGATTGAACTTGTGTACATAATATTCTCTCTACGGTGGTATGTGCAATTTATTTTTCAGAGCCGGACACTATCCTGGTGTTCACAATCTTCTATGAATTATTCAGAGGAGGAACCCGCCTTGCAATGCCGAACAATATGCGCGCCGGACTCATCGTCATTGAAGCCTGGTTCAGGGGCTACTGAGGGAGTCCTGGACTAGGGGGTGTCCGGACAGCCGGACTATGATCGTCAGCCGGACTCCAAGACTATGAAGATACAAGATTGAAGACTTCGTCCCATGTCCGGATGGGACTTTCCTTGGCGCGGAAGGCAAGCTTGGCGATACGGATATGTAGATCTCCTACCATTGTAACCGACTCTGTGTAACCCTAGCCCTCTCCGGTGTCTATATAAACCTGAGGGTTTTAGTACGTAGGACAAGATAACCATTACAACAATCATACCATAGGCTAGCTTCTAGGATTTAGCCTCCTTGATCTCGTGGTAGATCCACTCTTGTACTACCCATATCATCAATATCAATCAAGCAGAGTAGGGTTTTACCTCCATCGAGAGGGCCCAACACAGGTAAAAACATCGTGTCCCTTGTCTCCTGTTACCATCCGCCTAGACGCACAGTTCGGGACCCCCTACCCGAGATCCGCCGGTTTTGACACCGACAGTGGGTAAACAAATTACTATTGGGCAATTGATAGAAGAACAAATGACGATATCCAAGGCAATCAATATATAGGCATCACGTCCAAGATTACTAGACCGAAATGATTCTGCATCTACTACTATTACTCCACACATCGACCGATATCTAGCATGCATCTACTGTATTAAGTTCATGAAGAAATAGAGTAATGCAATAAGAATGATGGCGTGATGTAGACAAGATCTATTCATGTAGGAATAGATCCCATATTGTTATCCTTAATAGCAACGATACATACGGGCCTCGCTACCCCTTCTATCACTGGGTGAGGACACCGTAAGATCGAACCCATCACAAAGCACCACTACCCATTGCAGGAAAAATCGATCTAGTTGGCCTAACTAAACCAAAGATTCGAAGAAGAAATACGAGGCTATAAATAATCATGCATATAAGAGATCAAAGAAGACTCAAATAATATTCATGGATATAGATCTGATCGTAAACTCGAACTTCATCAGATCCCAACAAACGCACCGCAAAAATTCATTACATCAAATAGATCTCCAAGAGACCATTGTATTGAGAATCAAAAAAAGAGAAGAAGCCATCTAGCTACTGCCTACGGACCCGTAGGTCTATGGTGAACTACTCATGCATCATCGGGGAGGCACCGATGAGGATGATGAACCCCTTTGTGACCGTGTTAGATTGGATCTCGTGGTTCTGGAATTTGCGGCGGCTGGAATTGTGTTTCATCGACTTCCCTAGGGTTTCTGAAATATTTGGGTATTTATAGAGCGAAGAGGCGGTGCAGGAGACCCCCATGGGCACCACAACACATTAGGGCACGCCAGGGGCCTCTAGCGCGCCCTGGTGTCTTGCGGGCCCCATGGGCCCCCAGGTGCTTCCTTGGCTCCCAAGTTGTCTTCTGGTCCAAAAAAATCTCCGAAAAGTTTCGCTGCGTTTGGACCCCGTTTGATAGTTATATTCTGCAAAGTAAAAAACAAGCAAAAAACAACAAGTGGCACTGGGCATTATGTGAATAGGTTAGTCCTAAAAAGTGATATAAAGTTGCTATAAAATGATTGTAAAACATCCAAGAATGATAATATAACAGCATGGAACAATAAAAAATTATAGATATGTTGGAGACGTATCAGCATCCCCAAGCTTAATTCCTGCTCGTCGTCGAGTAGACGTATCAGCATGCTCAAGCTTAATTCCTGCTCATCCTCGAGTAGGTAAATGACAAAAACAAAATTTTTGATGTGGAATGATGCCTAACTTATTCATCACATTCTTTTCTTTTGTAGCATGGACATTTGGACTTTTAGATGGTTCAAAGCAATAGTCTATATTTGACATGATAACTTCAATACTCAAGCATATCGACAAGCAACCATGTCTTTCAAAATATCAACACTAAAGAAAGTTATCCCTAGCCATCATGCTCAATCATTGATCCATTCATGAAACACACTTGAATATTAGCTACATCCAATGCTCAAGTATGATCATAGTGCTCCCTAGTTGGTGCTTTATAAGAGGAGATGGAAACTCAAGTAAAATAAAAAATTGCATAAAGTAAATAGATAGGCCCTTCGCAGAGGGAAGTAGAGATGTTTAGAGGTGCCAGAGCTCAAAGCTTAAATTGAGAGATAAAATATTTTGAGAGGCATAGTTTTCCCGTGAATGAATACGACCGAGTAATTCCCAACACTTTCCATGCTAGATATATCATAGGCGGTTCCCACGCATAAAATAAAGTTTATTCCTTTTTCCACCATACTTTCACACTCCATGGCTAGCCATATCCAAGGGTACCGTCCATACCAACACTTTCCAAGGAATTTATTATTTGACAACATAAAGTAAATTTATTTTTCATCTCGGGATAGGGCATCCCTATTACCGCCACACTCTCGTGCAATGACAAGTGAATAAACACCCATCTTGAGAATAACACATCTAGCATAGAAAATATTGGCCACCCCCTGCCGCTTCATGAGCGGTACGGGCACACAAAAAGGAAATTCATTTTGAAAATTAGAGTTGGCACATACAAATTTACTTAGAACAGCACGAAAATAACTTATATAGGTAGGTATGGTGGACTCATATGGCAAAACTTGGTTTAAAGATTTTGGATGCACAAGTAGTATTTCTACTTATTACAAGTGGAGGCTAGCAAAAAGATTGAGGAGCAACCAACCAAGAAACAAAAATTCTCATAAGCGATCATTAAAAATAACACCGAATAATGCACCATAAGTAGGATGGAATTTCATTGCATAACTATTGACTTTCGTGCTTGCATAGGGAATCACAAACTTTAACACCAATATCTTACTACATCATAATTACTCACCAACATGACTCACATATTTCTATCATCATATCTCAAAACTATTACAAAGAATCAAGTTTATTTTGTCCAATGATTGTGAGGTGCACAAAGCACATCACTCCCCCAAAATGGGATGTTCCATTGACCTCTCATATGAGCCAACTAGGATACAAACAAGAAGCAAAAAGGCTCAACGCATACGACCTTTTACGTACATGATGTGCAAACCAACACACACATACTTGATTGCTCAAGATAAGCAAGTTGGAAGCGCAACATATACAAACACATGCAAGGAACAAAACCAAAACATGCAAGGGGCCAAGTAACTTTCAAAGTAAACAATTTAAGTACAAGTTACCGCAAGGAGGCACATTGGATATAAGATAGAAACTTGATAATCCAATTGACTTGGCTTGAGACAAAAAGAATGACGAAGTCCCCTTAATTCTTCATAATGTAGCCATGTATCCAATGCCCTCCAACAACACCTATTGATCAAGTTTGAGCTTGTTGGTCCCCAACCAAGTTGGGTCCTAAGAGGTTAGTCACAATAGGCTTGGCAACCCAAATGGTTCTTTTCTTGACACCACTTTGAGTACCAACAAACTTGGCAAACACATTGCCGACCTTATCCTTCCCAAGAGAATAGATATTATCAATAATAATTGGGTTGGATAAGTTACCACTAGTGCATGAAGAAGCGACGTGACCTTTCTCGCGACATAAGTAGCAACGTCTACTCTTCATTTTCTTGTCACTTGATTTCTCAACAAGAGAGGCATTAACTTGAGTCTTCTTGGGAACTGGCCTTTCTTCAACTTGAGGTTGAGCATGAGATTGAACTTGTGGCCTCTTCCCTTGTTGCTTGTCACCAATGACATTCTTCTTCAAAGGGCAATATCTAACATGATGCCCTTCAATTTTGCACTTGAAGCAAATAATCTTGGCCGAATTCTTGACTTGTTCTTGGCCCTTCTTCTTGATTCTCTTGGACTTCTTCTTCTTATTGGAGTTGAATCCAAGTCCACCTTTGTCATTGGGAGATTTTTCCATACTCAAGATATTGTTGAGTGTGGATTTCCCTTCATGACTCTTTTCCATGTCTTTGTTCAAAGAAGTGACTTGGGCCTTGAGCTCTTTGATTTCCTCTAATGGTTAGTCTCAACACAAGTACTAGAGGAAGTATAAGCTTCATCATTAGAGCAACAAGGCAAGGAAAGCAATTCATCACAAGATCTACCAATGTTATGCATGGATGAATCACGAGGACTAGCACAAGGCAATATAGCATTTTGACTAAAAGCAGTGCTAGTATCCACATGAGGCTCACTAGATGTTACGTTAGCAAGCATGGCCTCATGAGCTATCGTTAGCACATTATGGGATACTAGAAGATCATCATGATAGCTTGTGAGCTTCACATGATTTTCTTCCAACATCCCATAATTGCTAGATAGCAACTCAAGTTGTGCCCTTAGCTCAACATTCTCCTTCAATATGGATACTTCACAAGAGATAGAGTTAGTAGCACAAGCATCATCATTAACAACAAGAGGAGAAGACAACTTGGCAAGCTCTTTTGAATACGAAGATTTAAGTTGAGCATGAGACTCTGTGAGTTTGATGAGCTCACTCTTAATGACCCTTGAGCCATTTTTGAGGTGCTCAAAGTCCTCAAGGAGTTTAGCACGCGCAACTTCAAGCTCCTCATTTTTAGTTTCAAAAACATTGGCCACCTCAAGAGCTCTATCACGAGATTCCCTCACTCTAGATAATTCTAGAGCAAAAGTCTCCTCAAGAGATTCCTTGGTGGTTTGTTCAAGTTCAAGAGCTTGAGAGAGGTCCGCAATCTCATTAGCGTAATCACGCTCATGACCTTCCATTTTATCAATGGAGACCTCATGCTCCTCAAGACGAGTTTCCAACTCATCAATATATTTCGTGCCCTCAATGGCAATGGACATGATTTCCATGAAGTTGGAACAAGCAATTTTATTTTTATGAAGAGCTTTAAAAATCATTTCCCCTTTAATTTTTAAGGAGGCAACACTATCATTCTCTTCATCATTATCCTCGTCATCATTAGCATTAACATCATCATCAAGAGACATATAGGGGTTCAAAGTAGGAGATACCTTTGAAGCCTTAGCCATAAGGCATAAAGCAATAGATGATGATGTAGGATCCCTTGAAACACCATTTGAGACCACATCTTGTTCCATGGAGTGTTGGGTTTCCTCTACATTGTTAGCACAACAACTCGAGGAAATACATGCATTTTTTATCATGGCAACAAGATATAGAAAGCATATCATTATGAGGTTTATTCAAGCAATTTCTACTTGATATGCATGGACTATCAACACAAGCATGTGAAACATGTAAGGTGCACGAAGTGTTAAAGTCCAAAGATGGAGCATTGCAACAAGATAGTGATGAAACCATAAGCACACTATCATCATTGCAATGACCGACACTACTCACCATAACATTACCTTGTGGAAATCCACATGTAGGCGAAGTAGAAGAAGTTGAGAAGGCAACACGGCCGGAGGTGGAGGGAGAACAATCATCCCCACAAATCTTGGACACACCATATTTATCTTGAAGCTTTGTCCACAACTCATGAGCATCCCGGAACGGCATGAGTTGAAAAATAACTACATTGCTCAAAGCATCAAAAAGCACATTAGAATCTTGAGCATTGAGATAAGAGTTTTTCTCATCCTCTAAAGATAATCTTTGGGGATCCTTTGGAGGAGAAAAACCCATATCTACAATTCGCTCTAAATCTGGGTCCATGGCCCTAAAGAGATTAAGCATGCGAGTTACCCAAACATCAAAATTTGTGCCATCGAAACTAAGAGTGTCAGAGAATCCAAAGCCCCTAGTCGACATCCTTACTCTCTAGGCGGTTAAGCCTTATAAAGAGAGACGAGGCTCTGATACAAATTGAAAGATCATGGATGTCGCCTAGAGGGGGGGGTGAATAGGTGCTTTAAAATAATTATGGTTTAGGCTTGAACAAATGTGTAATAAACCTAGCGGTTAATTTGTCAAGCACAAAACCTAAACAACTAGGCTCACCTATGTGCACCAACAACTTATGCTAATCAAGATAAACAACAGGTGATAGCAAGATATATGACAAGAAACAATATGACTATCACAAAGTAAAGTGCACAAGTAAAGGGCTCGGGTAAGAGATAACCGAGGCACGCGGAGACGACGATGTATCCCTAAGTTCACACCCTTGCGGATGCTAATTTCCGTTTGGAGCGGTGTGGAGGCACAATGCTCCCCAAGAAGCCACTAGGGCCACCGTAATCTCCTCACGCCCTCGCACAATGCAAGATGGAGTGATTCCACTAACGGACCCTTGAGGGCGGTCACCAAACCCGTATAAATGGCAACCCTTGGGGCGGTCACCGAACCCGTACACTTTGGCAACCCTTGGGGGCGGTCTCTACAACCTAATTGGAGACCCCGACGCTTGCCCGGAGCTATACACCACAATGATTGAGCTTCGAACAACACCAACAAGCTCTAGGGTGTCCAAACACCCAAGAGTAACAAGCTCAAGGTACCAAGCACCCAAGAGTAATAAGCTTCTCAAACTTCACTTCCACGTATCACCGTGGAGAACTCAAACCGATGCACCAAATGCAATGGCAAGGGCACACGGAGTGCCCGAGTCCTTCTCTCCCAAATCCTACCAAAGTAACTAATGGTAGGGAGGAAAATGAGAGGAAGAACAAAAGAAGAACACGAAGAACTCCAAGATCTAGATCCAAAGGGTTCCCCTCACTTAGAGGAGAAAGTGATTGGTGGAAACATGGATCTAGATCTCCTCTCTCTTTTCCCTCAAGAACTAGCAAGAATCATTGGAGAGACTGAGAGTTAGCAAGCTCTAAGAAGGTCAATAATGGGGAAAGAACACGAGCTTAAAAGATAAGGTTCATTGGGGAAGAAGACCCCCTTTTATAGGTGGGAAAAAATCCAACCGTTATGCTCATAGCCCTCACAGAGCGGTACTACCCCTTTGAAACACAACAGTGAGGAGGCAAAAAGGCCGGAAGAACCGTCGGGGCGGTAGTACCGCTTGACCTCATGGTACTACCGCTAGGGGTAGCGGTACTACTGCTAAGGGTAGCGGTACTACTGCTTGCGAGCGGTACTAAAAAATTACATCCGGGCCTACCACCACAGGACTTGGGACGACTTTTTGGTCCGGAGAGGTACTACCGCTGTAGGAGCCGCGGTAGTACTGCTCTGGAGCGGTAGTAAAAAATTACATCCGCTCCAATTCACGGTAGTACCACTGCAGCCTTTTCTGAACACCAAAACTGCCACGACTTTTGCAAACGGACTCCGAATTCGATGAAACCAAGTTTGTTGGAAAGCTAGCGACAAGTGCTAACACAATATTTAAAGAAATACCAATAAGAAGCAAATGAGAAAAGGCCCAAAATAAAAAGGTGAGAACCCTTCCTCGGAGAAGACCGGTAAAACCTCCAACACCGAAAACATCATAGAAGACGCATGCGGACTCCGTTTTCGATGAACTCAAGCTTGTCATCAAGATGACCATAAGCTCTAAGACTCACAAAGAGAACCAAACAAGAACCAAGAAATATGATGCAAGGATGCAAAGCTCTCTACTAACGATACGATCAAGCTACCAACTTGAGAGCCCCCCTTGATAGTACGGCATAAGATCCTATAACTCGGTCTCCCAACTACCACCACGAGACCAGTAAAATAGAAAACCTATCAAGGGCAAACCTTTGCCTTGCATATGGTCAACTTGACCTAGATGATGACGATCTTGACTCCCTCAAGTTGGACCACCTTTCTTGATTGTGTTGGCTCGATGAAGACTAGATGATTGCTCCCCCATAGTCCACTATGGGTGAGCCTCTCTTCGGCACATCTTCACAAGATCATTGACACCACTAAGGATGGCGAGATTCAAGCACTTGATCTCTTCGTGATGCTCCACTTGAACTTGCACACGACAATCATGATGACGATCACCACTTGATGTCACCCTTTCCATGGTTTGTATGATATCTTCCTCTTGACGCAAGCCCATGGACACGTACCTAACCCCACATAGAACTCTCACATAGACCATGGGTTAGTACACAAAGTGCAATGGACAATGCTTACCATACCATGGGATCACATGATACCTCTCGGTACATCTTCTACGCTTTGTGAGTTGATCAACTTGATTCACTTTTGACTTAGTCTTGATCAACCTTGAATCTTTCCAACTCTCTTCATTTGGATGATGTCTTGAAGGTAAACATGAATGATCACACAATCTTCTTCTTCAAGACATGCTTGCGATAAGCTCAACACTCACATGACCAATCTTTGGATAATTCCTTAATAGCACCTTGGTCAACTCATAATCTACTTGAACCAACACATGGACTTCAAGAAAAGCCTATGGACAAAACCTTCAAATATAACTCAAGGCAACCATTAGTCCATAGAGATTGTCACCAATTACCAAAACCAAACATGGGGGTACCGCATGTTCTTTCATGAAAGCAATATTATAAAAGATAGACCCGGGGGTAGTAGATTTCACTAGTGGCTTCTCTCGAGAAAATAGCACACGGTGGGTAAACAAATTACTGTTGGGCAATTGATAGAAGAACAAATAATTATGATGATATCCAAGGCAATCAATATATAGGCATCACGTCCAAGATTAGTAGACCGAAATGATTCTGCATCTACTACTATTACTCCACACATCGACCGATCTAGCATGCATCTACTGTATTAAGTTCATGAAGAAATAGAGTAATGCAATAAGAATGATGGTGTGATGTAGACAAGATCTATTCATGTAGGAATAGATCCCATCTTGTTATCCTTAATAGCAACGATACATACGTGCCTTGCTACCCCTTCTATCACTGGGTGAGGACACCGTAAGATCGAACCCATCACAAAGGACCTCTTCCCATTGCAGGAAAAATCGATCTAGTTGGCCTAACTAAACCAAAGATTCGAAGAAGAAATACGAGGCTATAAATAATCATGAATATAAGAGATCAAAGAAGACTCAAATAGTATTCATGGATATAGATCTGATCATAAACTCGAACTTCATCGGGTCCCAACAAACACACCGCAAAAATTCATTACATCGAATAGATCTCCAAGAGACCATTGTATTGAGAATCAAAAAAAGAAGAGAAGAAGCCATCTAGCTACTGCCTACGGACCCGTAGGTCTATGGTGAACTAGTCATGCATCATCAGAGAGGCACCAATGAGGATGATGAACCCCTCCGTGATCGTGTTAGATTGGATCTCGTGGTTCTGGAACTTGTGGCAGCTGGAATTGTGTTTCGTCGAATCCCCTAGGGTTTCTGGAATATTTGGATATTTACAGAGTGAAGAGGCGGTGCAGGAGATCCCCATGGGCCCCACAACCCATTAGGGCGCGCCCTGGTGCCTTGTGGGTCCCATGGGCCTCCCCGCAAGTGCTTCCTTGGCTCCTAAGTTGTTTTCTGGCCCCAAACAATCTCCAAAAAGTTTCGCTGGGTTTGGACTTTGTTTGACAGGGATATTCCGTGAAGTAAAAAATAAGCAAAATACAACAACTGGCACTAGGCACTATGTCAATAGGTTAGTCCTGAAAAATGATATAAAGTTGCTATAAGATGATTGTAAAACATCCAACAATGATAATATAACAACATGGAACAATAAAAAATTATAGATGCATTGGAGATTTATCGAATCTCTCCTAAAAATGAGTGGTTAAAAACGTTGGAGCTTACCATGCTACTACTTTTAACTTCCAAAAATTGAAGGCGTCTGTAGCAACTTCGTCAATTTCAAGATGATATGTCAGCTCAGTCTCTCGGAGGTGCTCATAGGGATAGGATGTGCATGAATTTATAGGGGTGAATGTATGAGCATATGTATAACCGTCTATGTCTACACTGTGTTAGAAAAAACTTCCAAAAATCAAAATTGTGCACAAAAAGGTCAGTTCATACTCAAATTCAAACTAGATTAGACCGTGTGTATCTACTACCATATCAAAAAGCAAGGATCCAAATCCATCATGTGGTAGCTCGAAGGAAGTAGAGCAAAACATGCTTTCTTTTTGTCCCAACCATTTCCTCCAAGTACGACATAGTCCACTAGATTGAGACAATGGTGTGCATCTATGTTTGGTGTCCCCTCTCTCACTTTCTCATCACCTATATTTGGTGTCCCCTCTCTCACTTCCTCATCACCTAAAGGGTAATACGTTGAGTCATAAAGACCGTGGGCTTTTGTAAATTCCATCTTGTGGTCAAACTAGCCCCTAGATCATCTCTCATAGTGGGAGAATCGGAGTCAAGTTAGGTGCAAACGAGGGGTTGACATCATTCGACGTGATTGGATCAATCAGACTACCCACAAAAAATGCTAAGGGGCGCCCTTTCTCAACAACATTGTGCATTAGTGACACGAGTTGATACTGGAATGGCAACCTGGAGCTACACCAACTAAGGCCTTCTTTGATTTACAGTATTTGCATAGGAATTTTACAGGATTGACACTCGCTGGAATTTTCTCTTTTAAATGTTGCTTGATTCGCAGGATTGCATCCTCGGGAACCAATCCTATAGGAACTTCTTAGTTCATTTTCATAAAAAAACAAGCATGAGGTTGGACTTCATGGAAAAAATCCTATGTTTTGCTACCCGGCGTAGGATTTTAGTGGATAGTACATTCTATTCATGTACATTTCATGTTCCTACGCTTCCCAAACCCTGTGAATCAAAAGAGCCCTAAAGTTGGAAAAGGAAGAAAACTTGGGAAGATTGGACTAGAGTGTTTCCATACAACAAATAATCCTACAACGCAAATCATGTGATGTTTAGCGCTAATTGCCATTAGCGTCGTCTCCTGCTGCCCACCGTAAGTCGCCAGGAAAAAACCCGACTCTCGCTGATATTTTGGTTATATATGTCCATGATAGCGTACAAGAGCGGGCTGATCGATCACCGAGTGTACTGGTGTAGAACCGCTTGATCACCGTGCATCTCGCGAAGAAAGGTAGTAATATGTTGGGGTTGTCCCAGCGCATCAATTCTTATTTATCTTATTTATCTTCGCTCAATCTTTACAAGCACTGATCACTAAATAGCCTATAAACACACGTACACTACATGCCCCATTTTAAAAAACTCATGCCGAGCCAACCACTGAAACAAATTTTGTGTCCGTCGGTTGGATATCAATCCAACAGCTGACATGCTTCTTCAGTCTCCTATCTGCTTGTTCCTTCCCCCGCCCAAATCAGCGTGGATGGACCGCATGCTGCCGCCCACAACAGCAGACGATGCGGCCTCACATCATGACCCCCTTAACTCTAGCTCTCTCATCTCATGCACCACTGACGATGGTAGCTAGCCATTAGTGCCCCCAATTACGGAGTTGCGAGGCTGTAGAATGCCCACTATGCATGATCCCAGTCGTGGTAGTATATGCATCCGGGAATCATGTGAGAAGGCGGCGATGGCTTTTCCCATCGGGATACTCGCCCTTTGACAGCCCTTCGTCGCACACTAGCCGCCTCCCCGACCTCTTATTAATGGTAGTCAAGGTGGCCTATAATAGGCAGCCGCGCTTGCCTCTATCGCCCCAATCCTCTCTTCGGTGCTTCTCATTCCCATCTTCAATCCACCAGTACTCCCTCGTCAAATGGGGCAACCGAATGAGCACCCACTCATCTTTAGTTTTGGAGAGAAGGAGCTGCCCATGGATCCTCTAGCCCCTTGTGGGCAGAGATGGATATAGCCTTGGAGATGGATGCGTGGTTGGATGCGGAGGCATAGTAGTAGATTGGGCCCCCGCGCCCGTGCCTGTTGTTGGCCCTGCCCACTACCACGAACGAATGGACTGCCTTGGGCACCAATGTCGTTGACGCTTATTTCCATGCCATCCACTCCAACTTTTTGCATTCACGCATTCTACCACAACGGTGGCAGTGGTGGAGGATGTGGGGGTGGCGGCAGCCACGACCGTGGCATCGGTGCTGGCCGTGGGGGTGGTGCTGGCCATGGCAGAGGATGTGGCTATGGCTATTAGTATAGTTATTGGTCCAGCTTCAGCTGCCAAATTTAAAGACTTATTTGTATGATTTTTTATTTAAGGTGTCTAATAATGCAGTCATGGTGTGACAAATTTGGAATGAATTTAACTACTATGTTCATCTAAATAAATCGCTGTCAAGGAGACACAACTATTTTTCTTTCTACCAGCTGTTGGGTTCATATCCAAAGGTTGGCGGGATTTTTCTCTTCATTTTCAGTCTCCCGTCTTCTTCTTCCTCCAGCCTCCCAAATCAGCGTCGGCTAGACCGCACGCTCCCGCCACCCCATGGTCTGCGGCTAGGGATGTAAGTGGACGCATCCCTGATGTCCATGAAGGCGAAAATAAGTTAACGCAAAATCGGCTGGCGCGAAACAAATGTTTTGGCACTAGAGAAGTAGTAAAGGCACAAGAACTGTTGCCCCCTAATATAATGCTAACATTTGGGATCCAGCAAGTTGTCAGTATAGCCAATAAATGAGTGAATTGTAAGGAGAGGCTGACGACGGGAACGAGCAAGTATCAACTTTCTTTTGGGAGATTGAGCTAGTATGAATTGGGCAGTGGCCCGCCCAATGTAGATTTTGATTTTACTCCACATGCCCAACCACATTTATTTGCTTGAGATAAATGCCCAACCTAAAAAATTATAGGACAATGCCAAGCCCAGCCCAACATGTTTTTTCGTCGAGCCTAGCTGCAAATCTTTCAAGAACAAGGATGGATGTGTGCCTTGATGGAACTTTCACTCTAAAGTTTGGCATGCCCAACAAATGGGTTGTAAATTCATTTTTTAGCAAATGTGATGTATGTCCGTCAAAGGTTTGGAGACTGACATATGGGACACGAGAACGTATCATGTGCAACGCCTCAACTCATGCACTAGGTGCACCAAAGGACCATGAGCCGTCGGATTAAAAATAAAGGGACAGAATCCATCTACGATGAGGGCTGCTGGAACATTTGCAGAGAGGCCCTTGTAGTGGCGCTGAATAGTTCCGACTTCTGAGTACTGCGAGGCGATTACCCCAACCCAGTCGTCTTCTATTTCTCTCGCCCTCTTGTGTACCACGTGATCTTGGGTTAGGAAATTGCGCTCGATCTCCCCATCTCCTCTACCAATTGAGTTTCCTCTATGGCTTGTACCGATGATCTCCACCTATTGAAGCTCGAGCAGCTGTTGTACCATCTGAATAGGCCACGCACACTCAAGTTCTTTTTGCAGCAGGGCGGCGGTGGCTCGTTGAGAATGCTTCAATGTGGTCCGTCTTTAGGAGCTCTAAATCGAGGGTGCGTCCTCTTCTTCCTTTATCAATGATATGGACATACTTTCTTTCATACTTCGGTCATCATTTTTCTCCATTTCGTTTTACTCGGAGACAAGTATGACCAATGCTCTTCCAAATTTAACGACGTGCACAATTAAGGTTTATGGTCCAACACTCTTTCTATCTTTGTGTGCTTTGGATATTGTAACATATTTTTGCAGCTCTTGTATCCCAACCTTAAAGCGATATGTAACTTTTATGCCCAATAAAAATAGTTTGAATAGAAATAAGCAAAGAGATCTGCTCTGTGACCCTTCATTTGTAAACAAATGTAAATGGAAAGTGTGAAACTAACTTTGTGAGATCAATACTAGCTATACATTGTAGCAATCCTCTGAAGTAATACCCTTGTTGGGTGTTGATGGTTAGTAGCTTGGCTTAGTCATTTCGTCCTCTGCAACTCAAGAAACACTCTTCATGAGGCTATGATGTCTGAACAACAGTGCTTAATAATGTTCCTGGCAGCTGTATTAAATCCGTAGACATGTACTCGTTATATATGTGAAATTTCATAGGACCAACACTCTATTCGATTGTATGGTTCTTCACCTGAACCACAAATTTGGTTAGGTATATACATAACAGTTTCAGGTTACTGAAGAGGAATTTGGGATTAGGATTCTTTCCTTTGTGGTTTGCATTTCCTGTAACACATATCAGCTTACAAAGAATTAACAGAAAAAGAACAAGAAAAGCTTCAACCTGTTGCAGCAAGTGAGAACAGATTCTTCGAGTCAACACTCAAACAAGATTTTATTAGTAAGAACCATGATCTGGTACAGAATTCCAGACCAAATGTTACTGAATTTTCAGCACTATAAAGATAGATGCTATCCAATCAGATCACTTTTGTTTTATCCTTTCTTTTGGATGTACATCAGAAAATAGATGTTTTTTGTGTGTTTTTCAGGTCCTCTCTAAATGTTCAGTTGCAAGATTATGTTTTCAAAAAAAATGTTTGCTCTTCAAGGTAATGTTCGACTTGCATCCAGTTTCTCCTTTTTAGCAATTGAAGATATCTCTTTCAACTGACCAGGAGATTGCATGGTGACCAAGCTATTTGTGAATGCTTCTGTAAAAATGCAGTGTATGTGTAGAGAAACAGTTGCAGATACAAGAGTGACAATGTTAAACAAGAAGAGAGCACATTAGATCTTCTGTTTTGCGAGAAGAGAATTATGTAATGTAAAACACTACTAGGAAAAGGCATGCTAGTGGCGCACCGAATTTGCCTTCTAATGGCGCACTACTGGTGCGCCACTGGCATCACGCCATTAGAATTAAATTCTAATGGCGCACTACTGGTGCGCCATTAGTATCTGGTGTTCTAATGGCGCACCACGTAGTGCGCCATTAGTATAGCCTACAGTGCGCCATTAGAATGCCTCCCAGGGGCCATATGTACAAATGTGCTTTGGCATTCTAATGGCGCACCAGCTGCTAATGCGCCATTAGTGTGATGATCACAGTGCGCCATTAGTGTCTTGTGTGGTGCGCCATTAGTATGAATATTAGGTTTTATTTTTTTGCTTTTCTGATTTTTGCACAGGTTACAAAATATATTATTGCATAGAATATAGACAGCAGCACACAGCAACATCAGATTCATCAAATACAATAGAAGATTAGTCTCCGAATACAATTCATCATATTAGTCTCCGGATTCAAAAGACCGGACAAAGATAAAACATTACAAGTCTCAAGACCGCGAGTATCGAGTTTGCCTTCACATTACAAGTCGATATCGATCATCTAAACTACCATCACATAGAAGAGAGTTGTGGTCATCACGATGAGCATCATCGCGATCAAACTGGTCTTCATCCGGTTCCTCCAACGCTCCCTCCTCTCTCCGCTAGATAGCGGGCGATATAGATTCGCCTCCGCCCTAGTGGTGTACCCTTTGTAATCATATCGCTGAACGGTGAACCTGTCTCCGACACTCCTCCCGATCATCGTAGACTCGGGAACCTTACCCTTGTACATGACATACGACGGCATCTCTATGCACAAGCCAAACAATAGACAATACATAAGCAATGTGTAAGTATGCAACAAAAGGATCGGAAGAGAAAAGCAAGACATTAATAGCACGATTCATGGTCCTACTAATAAATAGCATCGATTACATCTAAGTTGAACAACCGTCCAAACCAAAGAGACATACGAATTCATTAAAGTTTAATTACAACATGAAGCCAATCAATGTTTCAGAACTACACATCACTACTTTCGACTCGACTCATCGGACAGGAGCGTGGATGAAGCCGCCGTCTGTCGCGATGGTCACGAAATCGCGGTCATTATCACCCTACATTTGTAGCATTCCATCTATCTCATTGTTGGACGGTTGATATCTGAGGAAGAACTGCCCCGACGTATGAAGGACATCTTGATGGATGATGTCCACAAAGTCCGACTGGATGCGAAAGAATTCTTGTCTGAGGTCCGCGTCCTGGACTGCCGACAAGCTCGCGGCCCAATCTTTGAGATTATCTGGTAGCAGAAGGTGATGATGGTCCTTCGATCGCCGCATGTGATGGAGGGCGTAGTAGGCATCCTTCGACCGCCCGAGCGGCTGCTTGACGCAGCAGAACTTCGACAGTGAGAAGATGTGCTTGCCATACTTACGAACCGGCTTGGTGAAGGTGCCTCCAGTTAGGCGTGGCGGGAGAACATCATCAAGAACTTTCTTCACATTTGTGTAGTCTATCATGGAGTTACGGTTGGGTCGAAATACGTGGCCATGGAATATTTCGGCTTAAGAGGATGAGTGTGCAATGTGTGTCACTGCACGTAACACGAAATGTTAGAAAAAAAAACGATCAAATCTAAGAAATCATATGTTACGGGCGGTTAAGGGATGACTTACTCGGAAAGTAAGGCACAAGGAAGTTATCCTTATCTGCGCTTGCGAATGACGCCTTTGAGGTGTGAACTCGCAACTTGGCGGTCCCAGCGCTGCTCAAGTGCTTGGCACGCATGTAGAAGGGGTCGACTATCACGATGTCCGGTATTGTCTCTAATGATCCGCATCTGCATGCTCGGCGAAAACAGCCGAACGAAGGTGTAGTGCAACGGATGAAGGTTAAACATAGCAAAGATGTCATCAAACAGCAGGACGATCATACCCCCGATGTCGCCATCCACAAAGCCCTTGATCTCGGCACCTTGGCCACGAAAACCGGTATGCCACATCCTTCTCTCGAGACGCCGCTTCTCCAAAATCGAACAACGTCGTGCGAGACTCCGATAGCACCGGTTGCAGCATTCAACATATTTGGCGGTAGCATCGCCCTACCCGCCACATGCACCTCCTCGAGATATCCTTAGGTGAAGGTGGCCCGCCCGAGCACGGATCGAACTTCGGTGCCGGTGGCTCGCACCGGCGCCCTTGTTAGTCTTTCGCTTCCGCCCTTCTTCTTGATCTCCGTAATGGGACCGAGTTCGCTCACGCACCGCCTTCTTCATGTGTTGGGGCTGATAATATTTCGCGCCTCAGCTATCTCGAGGCTCGGTGAAGACGGAGCCGGGGCGTGTCTCGAGAACCGAACGCCGCATTTACACTTGTTGCAATTGGATTTCTCCGCCGCACCAGCTAGATCGCGGTGGTCTTGGCTGGGTTCTTGAGAAAGAGGCCCGAGAACTCGTCGGCGTACCCATGTTCGGCAAAGTACTTGTCAACTTTGGTAAATGTACCGTCGTTGTTGTCGTCGCCGTCCGGATCTGTGCCATAGGGCTGTCCGGATCCCGTGCCATAGGGATGTCCGCAGTCCGTAGCGTTGCGGCGTTCTTGCCATGGCTTGGCGCCGCACGATCGGCGGTCTTGTCGTGGGGTGGTGTCCCCGCCCCAAATGAATCGCTCTTCGCCATAACAGGGGCGATTCTGCAGTGCCGAGGGTCATCTCATCTTCTTCGTCGCCCCGGCCGGTCGAATCGGAGGTAACAGCTCGTCGCAACCTGGCAGCACCCGGACCACTTCAACCCTATACATTGTGGTTGGCTCGGATTACCGTGGAACATGGGGTTGCCCGGTTGAACGATTCTGCCCTTGGCGACATCGACCAACTCGGCGCCCACGAAGTGCATAAGAGTGCAAGGAACGTCGGCGGTGCCTCGCGAAAACATGTATAGGGCGTCGAGGATGCCCGATCAAAGGCAAGGAGATGAAGTCATCGGCCGAGAGGCTTAGTTACCGTGATGCCGTCGAGCTCGGCTAATGTCAAGGCACCGCCAACGGCGGCGCGGTAATCGACGGAGGGGCGCTTCTTTGGCGAGTGCCGGTCGGCGACACCCGGTGCATTAAGCTCCAATACCGTGCGGTGCCGGAGACACGAATACCGCCTCCGCCGGAGACACCAATGGCGCCGCCGCGGAGACACCAATGGTGCCGCCGCCGAGACACCAATGGCGCCGCCGCGGAGACACCAATGGTGCCGCCGCCACATGTAGGCGAAGTTCTTGGCCGTGAAGCTGGGAACCGGGGGAGGCCCATTTTGGCCGCCCGCAATCCACGTCGTCAGCCCATGAATCAACGTAGGCACCATGGCGTTGAGCTTCGTTCCCAGCTGTTGTTCCACTTGCTCTTGGACAAGCTCCGGAATCCGCGCCACTTGTGCCTTGAGTGCTTCAACCTCGCGCGTCTGGCTTTTCGAGCTGGCCTTTTTCTCCTTCCGCACACCAGCGGTATAGTATGACCCCCATTTTGTGGACAAGCCTTTGCCGGCCACACGACCAGCTGACGTCGGCTTATCGAGCTTATCCTTCTTTTTCATTACGTTCAACGCCCTATTTAAAGGGGTGTCGAAAGGGGAGCTCTTAGACGACCCCGTGCTACTGCTTTCATTGTCCTGCGAAAGGAACATGAACCATTTAGAAATATTGGGGATTAATTATAGTGCAACCATATGGAGCTAATTACGCGGGGGTGTATTCCTTACCAGAACAAGCTCAAGCGCCCTGGTCTTCGGATCCGTGGTAAGCTCCTTTGTTATCGGGTCCTCCTTGTACCGGGCCCTGACATAGTTCCTGGTCTGCTTGTCACCGCTGTATTTCTCGAAGTGGGGCGGTAGGCCTTGCTCGGCACGCTCCGCGTCCTCCTTGTCCCATATAGGCTCCGCCACTCTATAACCGCCGGGACCGAGTTTGTGTTCCCCTAAGTTCAACTCCCGCATTTCTTTCCCCCACTGACTTGATTCGGAGGTTGCGGGGCTCTGGCACTTGATCTTGAACTCTGTGTACTCATCTTCGCTCATCAAATGATATTTCGCCTTGATCTTGTCATAACTATCACCTTTATCAATCATTCTCTTCACCGCGCTTCTCCAAGTAGACAGGGCCGTGCTCATCTTCGTGAGGGCGGCATTGTTCACTCTATTCCCTGAGAGGCGTGTGTTTTCAAATTCAGCAGGGAACTTGTATCGTTCGTGCAGCTTCGTGAAGAGGAGGTTGCGCAAATTCCCTCGGTCGTTATGCCTAAGGTTCTCGGTGTTGATCGAGATGGTGTTCCGGAGAATGCACCCGAGCTGAACCGCTGCACTTTTGACTATATGTTTGGGCTCCGTTGGATTCCGTCGGAGTCCACTTGAGTGAATTCCTCCTTGACGGTGTGGAGCGCATTGAGCGCAGGTCCTTCCTTTGCTTCTTCGGTTGGCTGCCATCTCGTGTGTGCGCCGCCACCATCTGTGTGCGCCGCCATCATCGATGGTGGCATCCTCGGCGGCACCATCGGTGGTGTCATCCCCGACGCCACTAGGGGTTGTGTAATCAGGATCGGTGTCTTCCAAAGGCGTCATCATAGCGGTGAGGTTGTTCCTCCATCTCTTGGGACAGCTCCTGAATTGCTTGCCGCCCAAACCACCGGCCTCATTGTTGTGGGCCATGTTTCTCTCTAAATAGGAAAAAAGTTTGGTCAAAAAGATGGTTATTGTCAAGGAACAAGATCATGGTCTCATGATTTAGGGTTTGTCGACACCGAGGCACCCTAAAAGCCTAAGCTTTCATCATTTAGGTTCTCATCGACACCGAGGCATCCAAGGCAGCCAAGTTAAGTTTTCATCATTTAGGGTTTATCGATGCCGAGGCACCCTAGGTTGGGCCTAATCACTTGGCTCTGTTGCCACCTATGTTGGGTTTATCATCTAGGGTTTATCGATGCTAAGGATAATTCTAAGTTGGGCCTAATCACTTGGCTCTATTGCCACCTATGATTTAATGCAGCAAGAATGGCAGGGCAGTTGATCCTACTTAACTAAGTACTCCCTCCGTCCGGAAATACTTGTCGGAGAAATGGATAAATATGGATGTACCTAGAACTGAAATACATCTAGATACATCCATTTCCGAGGCAAGTATTTCTGGACGGAGGGAGTACTAAGATAGCCCGGCCCATGCATTAGTCGCAAGTACCCCATATGTCCTATTTTTAGCAAAGTCATGCTAAAATTCACGGAAAATTTCAGCATGACCTTTGCTGAAAATAGGACATATGGAGTACCAATTTGCTTAACGGAAGTTAATCTACATTCCGCAAACTAAAGGGCCTCTCGAGGTACAAAGCAGACAGATCACAAGTTGACAAAATTTCCAAGTAGTACAACAGCACATCACAAGTAGTACCAATGAACATATAGTCCAGCACATTCTGAATTTCGATAAATGACAGCAAGTTAACTCATGCTGACAGCAACAAACTTATAACAACATATGAAATTGCAGTTCCAAGTGGGTATGCGAAATAACAAAACTAGATAAATGATTTTGTTCGCTCCACTTAACAAAAATAAAGAAATGATTTCTTTCAATACATCTGGTAAGCTGCACACTGTCTAATATGTGTCATAAATGACAAAGCTGCACACTGTCTAATATGTGTCATAAATGACACTAAGATCTCATTACACTCTACATATGCAGCATCTATAGAAAGAGGCCATCAGTAATAATCGGGTACTGTCACAAAAATCATGCTCAAACATCAATGAGCATCAATGATCTAACAAACATCAATAGGCCACTATCTAACAAATAAGCAGATATTGCTCTTCATGGTTTATACTCAAACATCAATGATCAATGATTAATGATTTATACTCCAGCAATTCCAGGAATGGTTTTAGGATATTAGTCTAGATTAGGAGTTTTAAATCGAGTACTCCATCAGATTGGGATACTACTCTAGATTAGTGTAGCCACTATCTAACAAAAAATTTCAGAACTGAATTTCATAGTACTCTAAATGTTGTGTGCCCTAGTATTTCTATGTTCCCTTGCATTTCTATAACATTTAGTAGCATGACAATTTTATCATGTTGAAAAAAATTTAGTAACATGAATTTGGCTAAGCCAAGCATGATCTTGCTTGCATTGCCGCCTTTGCTACATGAAGCAATAGGGTAGGTTCAGTTTCACTGAATTTTTGAAACTATACATCATTTGCTGAATTTTTCCTCTACATCACTTGCTCTTTGTAAATTATTGCATATATCCAGTGACTGAATTTTTGAAACTATAGGTGAACCTCTTTAGGAAACGCAAAAGCAGTTAATCAAACTGTCTAAAATAGTTAAATCCACTTGATGCTTAGCTAATGCAGGCAACAGAATGAAATGAACAACTAATTTGTTCTCTGAAATACATGCAGCCAACAGAGAGGATGTTCTTACAAGGGAGCAAGAAGCCTGCCGCCATGGCCCTAGGGTTTGCGGTGAGGGGTGGAGGAGAAGGAGGAATCACCGGGAGGGATGGAGGAATGGAGGAAGACGCCGGCGTTGAAGCTCCTCCACTCGCTTTGTCTCTGCGTCTCGGCTTGGGCGGAGGACGCCGAGGAGCGGGCGCGGGCGGGGGACGGAGGGGCGCGGGCGGAGGGGGAGGCGAGGGCGCTGGGCGCGGGGGGACGGGAGGCCTGGCGCGGGGGGACGGCACGGAGCCTGGAGGGGCTGGCGTGAGGGGGGATGGCGAGAGCGGCGCGGGCGCGGGGGGGGGTCGTCGCCTCTGCTCAAGGCTGGGCGGGCGACGGCTGGGGCGACGGGCGCGAGAGGCCGAGCATCATTGCTGGGGGATCTGGCGAGGGAGGATAGAGGCCGAGGGAATAGGTGGAGGAAGCTTTCTAATGGCGCACCACACGCCGGTCGCCCATAAGTCGATCGTTCTAATGGTGCACCACCCTCGGTGCGCCATTAGAATGTTGTTTTAATCTAGCCCAAGAGCCATATCTACAGCCCAACCCTATCTACAATGAACCCATCCACTAGCCCGACCGGTCAAGACGCAAGACACACACTCAGAGGTCCCGGGTTCGATTCCTGGATCCCCAATATTTTTATGCATTTTAAATGGTGTTTTTATATTTATTTGTGTTTAAATATGTTCAAACTTGTTTAAATCATAACAGTAATATTTTTATGCATTTTAAATGATGTTTTTATATTTATTTGTGTTTAAATATGTTCAAACTTGTTTAAATTATAACAGTAATATTTTTATAAAAATAGTAAAAAAATTTAAAAATATGTTCAAAAGTCTTGGTCTTGGGGGCGGGTGCTCGGCGGTGGAGCGGGGAGGTTGCGATGGGTGGAGCTAGCGGGAGGATGCGGGTGCGATCGAGATGGAGGGGGATCGAGATCGAGATGGAGGGGGATCGAGATCGAGATGGAGGGGGAATCGAGATCAAGTGTCCTCATGAATTCAAAAAGTGCCCATGAAATTTAAAAATATTCATGATATCAAAAAGTGCCCATGAAATACAATCGAGAAATGAAGACTACGATTTAAATACAATCGGTGTTAGCTAGCTATCTGTTCACAATCTTCTTGCCCTTCTTTTTCGCAAACGGGGTTCTTCTATGGAACGGACGTCCTTTAGGTAGGGTGGTCCTCCTTCTTCTTTTGGTGTGTGCTGCTACTTCATCGTCGTCGTCATGTTCGATCTTCGGGTCGCCGTACTTGTCGAAGTCTTGCTCATTGGCTACTCCATCCATTCCGATGATCTTCCTTTTGCCTCTCCTCACGACAACACGACTGGGCTTTGGCGGGTCGGTAATGAAGAAGCATTGGTCCACTTGGGAAGCCAGTACCCATGGCTCATTTTTCGGTGACGTTTATACCATGGTCTTGGATTTGGCTTCGTATAACCATGGTGGTGAAATACCGGTCTTCTTTTATGACGTTTTGGCCCATCGACATGGAACATCGGGACCTTCTCTCCAACAGAGCTCAGCTCCCAGATCTCCTCGATCCTTCCGTAGTATCTGTCCTTGTCGTTACGGTGTAGGATTCCATCGTTACCCGGAGTTCGATAACCATCGCTCTTCATGTCCTTGTCCTCGGTGTAGAATGTGTAGCCGTTGATATCGTGACGCCTCATAGGTCATCGAGGTTGTGCTCGGCATACGTGACAAGGCGAATATGAGTTGTTCTTCCGCTGAAGAATCCTCATGTAAAGGGTACGACAGAAGCTTCTGCTTGAACCAACGCGTGAAACATGAGTTGTGCTCTTTGAGTATATCTCCGTCCGTCCTCTATTGGCCTCGGTCATTGTACGCCTTCTTAATAAAGGTTTTGTGCTCTACCACCCAAGGATCGACCACGTCTATGTGTTGTAGCGCGACTAGGTTTGCTCTTTCAAAGTCGGCGAGTCGACCCTCGAAGTCGACATGCATTTCACGGCGACCCTCATGGTGACCCCATCCAGCGAGCCTGCCGAGGTGCTGCTGACGGCACAAACGGGTTCTCGATGCCTAGATAATTCGTGCAGTAGGAGATGCACTCTTCGGTCAGAAAGCCCCTGGCTATGCTTCCCTCTAGACGTGACATGTTGCGAACGTATCCTTTGATGACACCATTCATCCTTTCGAACGGCATCATGCTGTGCAGGAACATCGGCCCGAGTTGGATGATATCCTCCACTATATGGACCAGCAGATGCACCATAACGTCGAAGAATGCGGGCGGGAAGTACATCTCAAGCTCGCATAGTATCACCACGATCTCTTCCTGTAGCCTTCTGAGTTGCCTCACGCCAATCAACGAGATGACGTCGAAAAAGTTGCATAGGCCAAATAGCGTTTCACGGACGTGCGCGTCCATGATCCCACGGATTGCAACTCGAAGTATCTGCGTCATCGAGACGTGATGATCGTGAGACTTCATCCCGCTGAACTTCTACTTACTGGGTCTAGGTATCCGCTTATCTTCCCAGCGAATCAGTAAGGAAGTTTTACTCCTAGGAGGCGGTGAAAACTGCTCGATCTCCTCGACTTAGAGTGAAGCACGCGGGGGTAGTCATTTCGGTCTTCTTGGCCTTTTTGCCTTTGCGACGACTTTCCGTGTCCCGCTCGCCTCATCATCATCATCATCATCATCATTAGCGTGAAGCTCCGCGCGATGCCCATTGATTTCAAGTCCGCCCTTGCTTTCGCCCATCTTTGGTCCTCTCGGCATGTTGAGCAGGTACCAAGCAGACTCTCGCACGCGTTCTTCGTGATATGCATGACATCAAGGCTGTGAGGCACACGGTGGATCTTCCAAGACGGCAAGTCCCGTAAAATGACCTCGTTTTCCATACCTTCAGCCAGCTGCTCTGGCGCCTTCGCATCTTTCCCAAGGTGGGCGGTCTTTCCAATTTTTCAACAGCTTGTCTATTTCCTCGCCGCTCCTCGTGCAGGCGTTTTGGGTTCGGTTTCACCATCGAACAGATCCTTGCGTTTCTCCACGGGTCATCGTCGCGAAGCCACCTTGATGTCCCATGAACACGGTTTTCAAGACCCGGATCTCTATCTAGGCTGGCGATCGTTGTGTCATCCATGCACCTTACGCATCCGTAAAATCCGTGGACTACCTGCCCGCGAGATATCCGTAAATCGAGATAGTCGTGCACCGTCGTGAGCGGTCGCGGCTCTCATAGGGAAATATTCTTTCTCTGTGGCGTCCCACGTATTGGTGGCGTTTTCCACAGCGTGTCTAGCTCCTCCTTCAAGAGCCCCAGATGATTGATGTCGTTCCCTGGTTGTTTCGCCCTTCAATTAGCATACTCATGTGAATGTACTTCCTCTTCATGCACAACCGGGGAAGGTTGTACATCCACACAAACACAGGCCAGGTGCTATGTGTGCTTCTCTGGCTGTCAAACGGATTGACTCCATCGGTGCTCGCGCCCAGCATGCGTCGGTCATTTTGTGTTTTACCTTCATCTCCAGAGCCATGAGCGTTACTTTCAGGCGGGTATCCTCGGGCTGCATCCTTCATACAATGGAGTAACGCGTCTATCTCCAGTTGATCCAGCTTGGCTTTCTCTCGGCGGCAGCTCTTGCGTTATCCGTCCGCTTGAGAAGCAGCTCTTGAATATGAGGGTCCTGCACCCAGCCTCCATTGTCGTCTGCTCCGGCATCTTCATCTTCATGATCATGCCCTTCGTCTTGATCTTCCTCATCATCATGTACGACATCTTCTACATGATGATCGTGTACAAGATCACCGTCGTGATCATGTCCTCGAGATTCTTCGTCTTGTCGCCCGCCCTCGCCGGGTGGTACTTGTCTTGTTGCCCTTCCTCATTTCTTGCCCGGCCCGGCCATGGACGACTTGATAGTCATCTTCATCACCTTGCCACCGATAGCCATCCATGAAACCACGCAAGAGCGGTGGTCCCGCACCTGCCGGAATCCGGGTCCGCAATAAGGCTCTTCACTTGCATCTTCGACATGGACATCTTATCTCCGTCTCGTTCTTTTGAAGCATCTCGGCCTCATGAGAGCTCAAAAACCTATTCACGATGCCTTCACCATCGTGCGGGCCATGGTCACCGTGGGGTAGAGCAAAACGATATGTTAGAACCAAGAAAAATTTGGCATGACCTTCCTAAAAATAGGACCAAAAAGAATGCATAGTGCCAAAATTCTCACTAAACGGAAATGAATCAAAACATTCGGCAAAATATTGGCAACTATCGCATATTTCAAATACCGTACCTTCAAACACAAACATATATGCAACACCACAAACACTTGCAACACCACAAACATACATAGATCTAGCTAGGCCACAAAAGTGCATGTGCACGTTGTTGGAGCGAGCTAGGGAGAAAAAAAAGTAGATCTATATCATGAAGATAGCTTTCCTTACTTACCTATCAAAAAGGTAATTTCACCACTTAATTATGTTGAATCTATGGTGGAAATGAGGTGAGGAGGAGGAGATGGCGAAAGCTTGGAGAAGGAGGTGGATGGAATGAAGTGGGGAAAGTGAGTGGGTAGGTGTGGGCTGTCCAAAATATCTTGTTGGTCCCGGGTTACTAATGGCGCACCGTCTGGCGATGCGCCATTAGTAACCCTGTTACTAATGGCGCATCAGCAGACGGTGCGCCATTAGTAGTTTTGCAAAAAAGAATAAAACAAAATTTACAAGAATGGCGCCTTTGCCTCGCTTGGTGCGCCATTAGTAGTTATATATAGTAATGGCGCATTATGGACCTGATGCGCCATTAGTATGTATGGGAAAATGGAAAAATAATAATTCATACTAGTGGCGCACCCTGTTTACGGTGCGCCATTAGTATCTTCCACACTAATGGCATATCAGAAACAGGTGCGCCATTAGTATATAGTAGTGGCGCACTGCTTCCACGGTGCGCCATTAGAATCAATCCTATCTATAGCCCTTTTCCTAGTAGTGAAACTAGGTTCTTCTTGTGACTTTTATTACCTTATACATAATTTCTTAGTCCATTTGTCTATACTAGTACAGGAGAGCAGGAGATAGGGGGAGAACATGGTTAGGGACCAGATCTGGTACAGAATTCCGGACCAAATGTTACAGATTTTTTTCCTATCCCGACCTTCCTGGTTCAGCAGTAAAAGATAGGTCAAAGGGAGAACATGACTGGCTCTGAAAGTGTGTTTTGTATGATTCAACTGCACTACAAGGTCTAATTTGTAAATGTTCCTGCAGCCCACATCGTAGATGGATTATGTCCCTTCATTTTTAATCCGGCAGCTCACGGGCCATTGGTGCACCTGGTGCATGAGTTGGGGCGTTGCACAGGAAATGTTCTCTATGGGACACACTATGTTGAAGCCTACGCAAGGCTTTGTCAACTTAATCTACAAAAGGATTCTGGCAGCATAGTCATTGGATTCGCATCCAACGGTCAACATGCTTCTTCAATCTCAGATCTTCGTCCTCCATCCGCCCAACCCAACTCCGGCAGAACTGCTAGCTCCCACTTCCCATGGCTGACATCACCGTAGGGGCACGCCTTGCCGCTCCGCCTACCCTAAACCGTTGGTGAAGCCATACCTCTACTCTCCCACACCTCCTATTTTTGTTCTGTGATGGCGGCCTCACCGCGCACCTGAACCAAACAACCCTCTTACTCCCCTCCGCCTGGGACTCCACTGCTGCATTTTCATCGGCTCTAGGTCATTCTCATCCGAGGCCTCTCCATCGTCCACCGCCTTGGTGTGCTCCTCGTAGCATTGTCAACATGGTCAACAAACGAGAGACATCAGAAGAGAACTTTATGTGGAGAGGTTAACAATACGAACCCAGCAGGTCCATGACCGTACGCAAACAACTGTCTCCTTATTACACGCAAAAATGCTTCCTCCATCTGACAGCTAGGACCCGCAAGGGTGAAGCATATGTATTGCGTTAGTTGTCCAGTCCTAGACGTGCACATACATAGTGGTATCTATCGATGAGCTGTGGCCGAGGAAGGACCTGTAAATTCTCATCCTCACTTCTACCATGATTTTTTATGTCATGGAAGACCCAAAGAACGTCATCTAGGTGCGCCGTTGGCCCACCGAGGATGAAAGTCCTATTTATCATCATAGTTTTTTCTCATAGAAGTACGATCCCACCACATTCATGATGTATACGTGTTTTCGTCAGTATTATCATCATGAAGTGTCATTTCCATGACAGAAAATATTTTTGCTCGGGACAAAATGCCACGGTTGTGTCTTTTTCTTGTAGTGATGGAATGACTTCAATTGGGTGGTACTTCTTGAGTATGCATCTCTCGAACTCCATGGTGAAAACCCTAGGTCTGACCCTAATTGATCATACCTGGCGATTGTAGCATTCTTTGCATCGTTACCCTGATGAAGGCATTGCTCTAAGTTTACTCAGATGTGATCTTTAGGGTGAAAACTCGGGATTTGACCTCAATGGTGTGATCCGACAACGGTGGCACTTGCACGTCGTTCCTTTCTTGGAGGCATCATTTTTTGAGAACTTTTTCTCATAGTCCTTGTGTTATCAAGAGATGTTTGGCACTGATCATGACTATTGTATGTCATCAATCATTGTTTACATTGCTTTGGGTTTTTCGTTTCTCCCTCCGCCCAGCCATAGCTTCTATCTTGTATGACTTTGCTCTTTGCCGGTGTGATCGTGTGTGTGTGTGTGTGTGTGTTGGTTGTGCGCATCCTGGTTATGCAGATGTCGGGTGTGTACTCATTATGATTGTATCCCTTGATGCTACATCATGAGTCAATAAAAGCACCCTATATCAAAAGAAAGTATTTGACTAGTTTAATTCCACATCAAGATAAAGTCAAATCTACAATTGTTCACAAACAACCTATTCATTCCCTCCCCCTCTAGGAAACATCTAGGTCCCTTCACGTAGCAAACTGACATTGGTATAAAAGGGAAGTTTTTGGGGTGCTTCAACATAACTTCAGAGAATGTGTGCTTGGAGTAATATCAGAGTTGTGAAAACGAAATTAAACTTTAAAAATCTTTGACATGGATATAACTTCACTTCTATTCATCATGTTTCATCCAGAGCATGGCAACCATGACATATTCAAGGAGTATGTTCACTTCTATCCACAGGGAACTCAAAGTTTCATTTGTTGAAAGGTATAATTTTTTTAAAAGGAGGTAAAACCCCCGCCCTCTGCATCATCCTGATGCACACAACCATCTTTATTAAAAAAAATTGATGCAAGGCAACAAGGCCAAATACATCAATAAGTAGGGTACATGACTTGGATAGCTATAGCAGAGCCATTACAATATGTTTTATTGAAATATATGGATCAGGATAACTAGAACTGATTTACAACTTCAGCCAGATGTACAACTGAGGGTGTGTACAACTAACAACCATTTATTGAATTCTTCTTCTTGTTCCTTTGACAAAATGATTTGATCCTTTCGAGACCATCTTGAAGAGAAGATGGAACGCAAGCAAAAGTAATGCGGACCCAATTTTCCATTCCGAGAACACTCCCTGCATTTGAGAGAAAATGTATATATGTTTTTTTAGAGTTATAAACGTATATGAGTTTTGTCTTTGAGAATTGTGGAACTATATAACTTGGACTGCAAAACATCTCAAAATTATTAATAATCATTTGGAATGGTGCTTGATATTTTTTGTGAGCATCACAAACATGTAAACAGAAAAAAATACACTGGGTCATGAAAACAAGGACACATATATGTCATGTTAGTTTTTGCATAAAAACAAAGAATATTCTAATGCGGTTATACATTTTCTGACAATCATATCATTTATATTTGTGGTCATCTAAACCGATAAGAACTTCATATCCAATCAAACAACATAATAGAACATGTTTCACATTTAAGAAGCATATATCAATCAAACATAACCTTATCTTGTCACAAAACATATACTACTGTTCAGTATAACAAAGAAAAAGATCATTCCATGTAGTTGTTCTTTAAATGACCATATGCATTCCTACCTGGACATAAAATTACTGATTCTTCCTTTGCGAGCTTGCAGCAAAAATCAATGTCGTCATGGATCTCCTCCAAAAGATGCAAGTTTAGTTTCACCTGTTTACATGGAAATTAATACATGGTTACGGAAAGGTATCCAATCTTCTAAAAAATAGTAGGAATCTTTTTTGTGATATGATTTGATCGTTATCAATCTGCAGTAATAATAACAAAAAAAATGGACAAAGGATATCAAGATGACTAGTCGTAAAATAATTTCATGTCTCGTCATTATTATTCAAATACATGCATCTTGAAAAACATCCATAGCTGAACATAATTATATTTTGACTTGATTATTTTGGACGCATTGCGGTCCAAAATTAGTCCCAAAAAAAACAAGTCTATGCATAGCTTACCATTACAAACATCGATCCTTCTGGCTTGTGAGGACATGTAATGTATTTGTTTTCCTTTATTTCTCTATAACATATCTCTGATGATTCCTTTAGTAGACCAATAATCCTCTTAAAGAAATCTTCTTTTGTGTTCTCAAGAATTTGAGGAAGAGCTGCCTAAACAATGTGATAGTGCAAAAATCCATAATTAAGTTGTGTCAATCAAAAGAGAACAATAGTGTCAAGGATATCAAAATATGAAGATGCAAGAGAAGGTGTTGTAGCCTTGTAGGTAAATAAATTCCTAACAAAATGGTATACTCACAATACACCGTATACACATATTCTAAAAGAAGTTTTAATATATTGCATACTTGACCGAAAAGATTATGTCATGCTCATAATTATTTTCTAAGAACAATATATAGTTCTGTTCAATAGTGAGTTGTGGCTTTATGTTTATTTATTTTATGGAATCGAAGCAAACAAAGGTGAATAACTACAAATGTGTGTATCTTTCTTCCATCATGTTGGACTTCGACTTTCAAACTTAATGAAAGCTATATATAATAACTTCAAGCCTGTCATTTGACATGCAACACAGGGACAGAAGCAAAATAGGGCAAGAAGGAAGTGGGTTCGTCCATGCACTTCTCTAGGTACCAAAGACTAACCTGAACGAAGGTTGCTGGGTCCGTTGAGACGTTAAGGTAATTCGTAATTGATGTAGAGATCTATCCAGAAAAAATGTCAGTACAAACTTAGCAAAATGCTAATCCTCAGAGTATATATAGCATATGAAAAGAATGACAGGGATTTTAGTTAATTACCTTAGTTTCCTCTAAAATCTTTGTGGGGTCGTACACCGCCACCCATCCAAGTCGCCATCCAGGCACGATCCACGACTTGGACAGAGATCCTATGGACAAGACAGGGGCAATGTGCCCGAAGACACCCATGGGGATAAATGGGGCGTTGCCCAGAACCAGTTTGCCGTACACCTCATCAGCAATCACCAATATTCCGAGCTTTCTTGCCACCTCCGCGACCTAATGAAACAACATCAGCAAACGATTAGCAAATGCAATCCATATATGTTCAAACAGAACGGTCGATCAACAAGGCACAGGATGTAATAAACCTTGGCCAAATGCTCGTAGGAGTAAACACTGCCGCACGGATTGTTTGGGTTTATAATGAGCATCGCCGTTGTGTTCTTGTCAGCAATGGATTCCAGCGAGTCGATGTCGATCTCCCACCCCTTCTCGGGGATAAGGTCGAAATGCCGAACCTCCAGCTTGTTGAACGCCGCGCGCGCCTCGTAGTTCGGATAGCCTGGCCTGGGGAGCAGTATGTTGGCGCCGACAGTTTGGGCCAGCACTGGGATTATGACCTCGATTGCTTGGGTTCCACCGGCGGTGAGGAAGATGTCGTCGGCCGATAGCTTGTAGGGCACGCCCTGTGACAAGTGCTCTGCTACAGCGCTGTTTGTTTTTATAAGGCAGAAGAAGGTTAAAAAAATTGAACGCACAGAGAAGAGCGTGAAAGCGGTACATGCGCATGCGGAGAAACTGAAAATGAAATGGTGTGTGTAAATGTTACCTTCGTGCGGCGGGCAGGCCGACGCCGGCGGCGTAGCAGCTGAACTGCCCGGTGCGGAGCGCGGCGGCGACGGCGTCCTCGGCCTCGACGGCCGTGCGGAAGGCCGGGAACACGGACGGGTCCCCGTGGGCCAGCGGTAGCACGGGCCTCGGCCCGCTCTCCTCCACGCTCGCGCTGATCTTGTACCGTATAGCCCGGATGCTGTTCTTGGCACCCGTCCTCGCCAGGATGCCGTCCTTGCCCCCCGCGAAATTCCAATCCGCCGCCGCGGCGGCGTGGCCGTTGCTCTTGCCGTTCGCGGCGGCGTGCTCACCGTGGCCGTTGCTCTTGCCGTTCGCGCTGGAGTGCCCATTGCTCTTGCCATTCGCGGCGGCGGCCTCACCGTGGCCGTTGCTCTGGTGCACCGTTGCCATGAGGAAACGAGGAGGAGTACTAGTAGTGGTAGGGAACTAGCTAGTCAACCAAGGGATGGACTGAACAGCGGTGCTTGACTGTCCTATATAACCGTTGGTCCGATCGCCTGCACACATGAACTGGGGCTCCGGTTCCGGCCGGCAGCAAGAAGCACGCATGCAGGCACGCTGCCAGCTGACGGACGTGGCCGTTGCGACCTGTTACCATTATCTTGGCATATTTTTGGGTGCTCCGTCTTTGTTTTATATACGTAACGCAGGTCCAGCACGAAGGAGTACACTACTGGCTACACTCTTTGAGAAAGGGTAAAGGACCTGGACGCATGGTTCATGCTTCTGGACTCCACCCGATGCTGGTGGCATGCTGATTGGTTCAATGTCACCCACTCAATTCGGCTCAAAGTATATATATGGCCGAGCCCTCCGGCTCCACCGCGTTTTTTGGCGGTGCCGGCAAAACACCATACTAAAAAAAAAATGTACACCTAATCCAGAAATGATATCTCTGCACCTAATTCAGAATGAAATCAAGGGAGGGGTGATGACAGCAGCGCACCTTCGGCCCACTTCAGTGTTTGTAGTCGTTGATAGATGGTCTACGGATCTGGGTGTATTTTTTATCATTTCTAGTATTTTTTATCATTTCTAGTATTCATTGTACTATCATAATTGAAAATGAATAGATCGGTGGTTTTCTCGCAAAAAAAATCATGATGTTATGTCTTTCTTTCGGTGCTTGAAAAAAATACTCTAGCACTTTCTTTGGTTGAATGTGTAATAATTATAGTATTTTTTTTCCTTTTGACGGATAGATACGACAGAGCTTTGCTCGTGCTCTTCATTTTCCAACATGGTAGTGATTGGCAAAAATTGCAATTCCTTCGTTTAGTAGTCAAGGAGTGCTGATATTAGACAACCCGGTCGCATGAAAGCTCTGCCCTGTTTGAATTTGTGTTCTTTTAACTATGCTATGTGTACGTACGATAGTTTTCCTATGATTTCGGTCCCACACTTCAAATCAAACCACATTCATACTTTTGCGGCAAAGTGCATGACACCATTAGATCACTGATCGTACTGAGATCGTACACGGACAGCGCCTCCCCAGCAGTCCAGCACCAACAACGCGTTTGGTTCGGGGGAATTAGAGATGGGGAATGGGAGTTGAGGGGTGAGGAGAGCGCGTTTGGTTCGGGGGAATTAGAGATGGGGAATGGGAGTTAAGGGGTGAGGAGAGCGCGTTTTGTTCGGGGGAATTAGAGATAGGGAATGGGAGTTGAGGGGTGAGGAGATTAAAAATCCACTGTTTGATTAGAGGGAATGGGAGTTTAAGTGGGAAGGGGAATGGGAGTTGAGGAAGTCAATTCCCAAATATTTCTTCCCAGGGGGTACCCTGTTAATCAGTGAGCAGAGTTTTATCTCGTGCTAATTCCTACCATATACCAAACAAGGAAATGGAAGTAAAAATCAACTTCCCATAACTAATCCCTCCATAAACACCCTGATGCAAACTCCCATTCTCATGCCCAAGTGTTTACCAAACATGCTGCACTAGGGAGAGTAGCCGGTGCTCACGTGTCACCCTCATGGGTCGACCCAACAAAGGAGGTGATCGCTCGTTCAGAGAGTCCCTGGTTTTCCCGGTTGGTGGTTGTGGTTGAGCAGTCACCCGTTAACCGTTGAATTCTCAAGAAAATCATTTTAAAAGGAAAAAAATATTTTTGCCAAATTTGAAGCAAGTTCACGGATTTGAAAGGTTTTTGGATTTTGAAAAAAAAAACCTCACCAGTTCGAAAAGGTTGATCAATTTTGAAAAACAATGACCACAAAATTGAAAAATGTTCATGAATTTCCTTTAAAAAATCTCTGATTTGAGAAAAGTTCATCAATTTGGGGAAAAGATTTCACGATTTTGAAAAAAAATCACAGCTTCGGAAAAAAAGTCGCGGATACGAAAAAAATCGCGAATTTGAAGAAAAGTTCACATGTTTAAAAAACATTAATTTGAAGAAAGTTTTGAATTTGAAAAAAGTTCACGCATTTTGTAAAAGAAAAATAAAACCAAAAAGGGGAAAAAGAAGTTGAATAACCTGTCTAGGAAAAAAGGTCATAAGCTTCTAGAAGCTTTCAAAAATCAGCTGGAAGTTTCTAGAAGCTTGATAAAACTGGTTGGTCGCATCCAAAAAAATGAAACTCGCTTAGGACCGTGCGGTCGAAAGAAGGAAAGAAAAGTATAATGGGCTGGCCCAAGTGGAGGAGGGGTGTGCACCAGTTTGGACAATGACCTGTAACCAGGAGACCTCCTATTAAAGAGAGCAAACTAGTTGACGAGCGCTCCTTCAGGGCCCTCACAATGATCATTTGTGGTGGGTTGAGAGCACGTGACCGCCGCCACTTGTTGCACCCTGGGCGCTTCCTCTAGATTTCGTTTTTTTATTTATGTTTCCGCACACGTTTTCGGCTTTTTAGATAGTTTTTTTTACTTTTCGGTTTTTCACCGTTCTTTCTTAACTTTTTGACAAAAAAATTATGAAAAAAATTGCGCTAAAAATGCGACTTTTTCCTTTTTTGCTTCCACAAGAGGCATGGTTTTGCTTCCGTGAAAGGCACAGCCGTGCCTCACGAAAATGAAAAAAAATGTTTTTTATTTTTTTTCTTTCATGAGAGGCACGGTTTTGCTTCCGCCATGCATCTCGGAACAGAAAAAAACTTGTTTCTTTTTTTCTTTCGTGAGATGCACGGTTTTGCTTTCGGGAAAGGCACAATTTTGCTTCCATAAGAGCCATGGCCGTGCCTCTCGAAAACAAAAAAAAGTGTTTTTCTTTTTTTTCCTTTCATGAGAGGCACGTTTTTCCTTCCGCGAGAGGCATGGCCGTGCCTCTCGAAAACGAAAAAAAAGCGTTTTCTCTTCTTTTTTTCCTTCCACAAGAGCACGGTTTTTCTTCCGTGAGAGGCACTGCCGTGTCTCTCGGGAACGGCTTCCAGAAAGGGAAAAACATGCTTCCGGTTTGTTTTCTTTGTTTGGTTTTTTCGCAAAAGAAATTTTGTCAAAAGCTGTCATCATGGGATTTAGTTTTGAAGATATCGACGCGAGGAATCTAGCGGTGAAAATGGTTCAAGATTTGGACGCATAATTTAAGAGATAAAATGTTTTGAATAAACGGATCGACGAGGTGGGAGTGATCTTTGAAAGGAGTACTACTCAATTAGTCGCCGTGATGTGAATGCACCAGATGGATCCGACGCGGGTGCTGTGACCAAGCGAGTTGCAGCGTCATAGACTCGTCTGCCCTGATATAGATCCATCCATGTTGGCGCATTGGCCGATGGGTCTGGGAAGGGCTATCTTCGGTGAGATGGTAGTCGGTGGTGATGTGCTACGCCATTGGTGTTGGTCTGTGTGGTGACCGCTCTAGCCTGCGACGGCGGCCTCACGCGGATTGTGGGCCATCGAAAGGTCTATGCGACCTCTCTCCAAATTTGGTGGTTGCCTCAACGATGAGATGCATGAAGGAAATATGCCCTAGAGGCAATAATAAAGTTATTATTTATCTCTTCATATCATGATAAATGTTTATTATTCATGCTAGAATTGTATTAACCGGAAACATAATACATGTGTGAATACATAGACAAACATAGTGTCACTAGTATGCCTCTACTTGACTAGCTCGTGAATTAAAGATGGTTAAGTTTCCTAGCCATGGACAAAAGAGTTGTCATTTGATTAACGGGATCACATCATTAGGAGAATGATGTGATTGACTTGACCCATTCCGTTAGCCTAGCACTTGATCGTTTAGTATGTTGCTATTGCTTTCTTCATGACTTATACATGTTCCTGTAACTATGAGATTATGCAACTTCCGTTTACGGAGGAACACTTTGGTACTACCAAACGTCACAACGAATCGGGTGATTATAAAGGAGTACTACAGGTGTCTCCGAAGGTACATGTTGAGTTGGCGTATTTCGAGATTAGGTTTTGTCACTCCGATTGTCGGAGAGGTATCTCTGGCCCTCTCGGTAATGCACATCATTATAAGCCTTGCAAGCAATGTAACCAATGAGTTGGTTACGGGATGATGCATTACGAATGAGTAAAGAGACTTGCGGTGATGAGATTGAACTAGGTATTGGATACCGACGATCGAATCTCGGGCAAGTAACATACCGATGACAAAGGGAACAACGATGTTGTTATGCGGTTTGACCGATAAAGATCTTCGTAGAATATGTAGGAGCCAATATGGGCATCCAGGTCCCGCTATTGGTTATTGACCAAGAATAGTTCTAGGTCATGTCTACATAGTTCTCGAACCCGTAGGGTCCGCAGCTTAAGGTTTCGGCGATGCTTATATTATGAGTTTATGAGTTTTGATGTACCGAAGGAGTTCGAGTCCCGATGAGATCGGGACATGACGAGGAGTCTCGAAATGGTCGAGACGTAAAGATCGATATATTGGACGACAATATTCGGAGTTCGAAAGGTTCCGAGTGATTCGGTATTTTTCGCCGGAGAGTTACGGAATTCGCCGGGGAGAAGTATTGGGCCTTATTGGGCCTCAAGGGAAAGAGAGAGGGCTGCATAGGGCAGGCCGCGCGCCCCAAGGCCTAGTCCGAATTGACTAGGGAGGGCCGCACCCTCCTTCCTTCCCTTCTCTCTTCCCTTCCTAGTCTCCTACTCCTACTACATGGAAGGACCCCTAGTTGGACTAGGAAGGGGAATCCTACTCCCTGGGAGTAGGACTCCCCATGGCGCGCCCCTCCTAGGGCGGCCTCCTCCTCCCTCCCTCCTTTATATACGGGCAGGGGCACCCCATGGACACACAAGTTGATCTACGGATCGTTCCTTAGCCGTGTGCGGTGCCCCTTCCACCATATTCCACCTCGGTCATATCGTCGTGGAGTTTAGGCGAAGCCTGCGCGATAGAACATCATCATCGCCACCACGCCGTCGTCTTGTGAACTCATCTCCGAGCTCGGCTGGATCGGAGGCGGAGATCGCCATCGAGCTGAACGTGTCTGAACTCGGAGGCTCCGTGACGCTCGGTGCTTGGATCGGTCGGATCGTGAAGACGTACGACTACATCAACCGCGTTGTGATAACGCTTCCGCTTACGGTCTACGAGGGTACATGGACATACACTCTCCCCTCTCGTTGCTATGCCATCACCATGATCTTGCATGTGCGTAGGAAATTTTTTGAAATTACTACGTTCCCCAACAGTGGCATCCGAGCCTAGGTTTTATGCGTTGATGTTATATGCACAAGTAGAACACAAGTGAGTTGTGGACGATATAAGTCATATTGCCTACCAACATGTCATACTTTGGTTCGGCGGTATTGTTGGATGAAGCGGCCCGGACCGACATTACGCGTACGCTTACGCGAGACTGGTTCTACCGACGTGCTTTGCACACAGGTGGCTGGCGGGTGTTAGTTTCTCCAACTTTAGTTGAACCGAGTGTGACTACGCCCGGTCCTTGCGAAGGTTAAAACGGAGTCTATTTGACAAACTATCGTTGTGGTTTTGATGCGTAGGTGAGAACGGTTCTTGCTAAGCCCGTAGCAGCCACGTAAAATTTGCAACAACAAAGTAGAGGACGTCTAACTTGTTTTTGCAGGGCATGTTGTGATGTGATATGGTCAAGACGTGATGAGATATAAGTTGTTGTATGAGATGATCATGTTTTGTTGAAGTTATCGGCAACTGGCAGAAGCCCTATGGTTGTCTCTTTGTTGCATAAGATGCAAGTGCCAAATAATTGCTTTACTTTATCGCTATGCGATAGCAATAGTTGCAAGAGCAATAGTTGGCGAGACAACCATGTGATGACACATTGATATAGATCAAGATGATGAAGATCATGGTGTCGTGCGGTGACGATAGAGATCATGACAAGATACTTTGGAGATGGAGATCAAAGGCGCAAGATGATCATGGCCATATCATGTCACATATTTTGATTGCATATGATGTTTATCTATTATACATCTTATTCTTGCTTTGATTGACGGTAGCATTTTAAGATGATCTCTCACTAAAATTATCAAGAAGTGTTCTCCCTAAGTATGCACCGTTGCCAAAGTTCGTCGTGCCCAGACACCACGTGATGATCGGGTGTGATAAGCTCTACGTCCATCTACAACGGGTGCAAGCCAGTTTTGCACACGCGGAATACTCAGGTTAAGCTTGACGAGCCTAGCATATGCAGATATGGCCTCGGAACACGGAGACCGAAAGGTCGAGCGTGAATCATATAGTAGATATGATCAACATAGTGATGTTCACCATTGAAAGCTACTCCATCTCACGTGATGATCGGTTATGGTTTAGTTGATTTGGATCACGTGATCACTTAGATGACTAGAGAGATGTCTGTCTAAGTGGGAGTTCTTAAGTAATATGATTAATTGAACTTAAATTTATCATGAACTTAGTCCTTGTAGTATTTTGCACATTATGTTGTAGATCAATAGCTTGCGTTGTTGCTTTCATATGTTTATTTTGATATGTTCCTAGATAAAATTGTATTGAAAGATGTTAGTAGCAATGATGCGGATTGGATCCGTAATCTGAGGTTTATCCTCATTGCTGCACAGAAGAATTATGTCCTTAATGCACCGCTAGGTGACAAACCTATTGCAGGAGCGTCTGCGGCGTTATGAACGTTTGGCTAGCTCAAAAGGATGACTACTTGATAGTTTAGTGCACCATGCTTAAACGGCTTAGAATCGGGACTTCAAAGACGTTTTGAACGTCATGGACCATATGAGATGTTCCAGAGTTGAAGTTAATATTTCAAGCAAATACCGAGTTGAGAGATATGCGTCTCCAACAAGTTCTAAAGCTAAAAGATGGAGGAGAATCGCTCAACTAGTGAGCATGTGCTCAGATTGTCTGGGTACTTCAATCGCTTGAATCAAGTGGGAGTTAATCTTCCAGATAAGATAGTGATTGACAAAATTCTCTAGTCACCATCACTAAGTTACTACAACTTCGTGATGAACTATAGTATGCAAGGGATGACGAAAACGATTCCCGAGCTCTTCGTGATGTTGAAATCGACGAAGGTAGAAATCAAGAAAAGACCATCAAGTGCTGATGATTGACAAGACCACTAGTTTCAAGAGAAGGGCAAAGGGAAAGAAAGGGAACTTCAAGTGGAAAGACAAGCAAGTTGTCACTCCTGCGAAGAATCCCAAAAGCTGGACCATAGCCTGAAACTGAGTGTTTACACTGCAAAGGAAATGGTCACTGGAAGCGGAAATGCCCTGAATATTTGGTGGATAAGAAGGATGGCAAAGTGAACAAGGGTATATTTGATATACAGGTTATTGATGTGTGCTTTACTAGTGTTTATAGTAGCCCCTGAGTATTTGATACTTGTTCGGTTGCTAAGATTAGTAACTCGAAACAGGAGTTACAGAATAAACAAAGACTAGTTGAAGGGGAAGTGACGATGAGTGTTGGAAGTAGTTCCAAGATTGATGTGATCATCATCGCACACTCCCTATACTTTCGGGATTAGTGTTAAACCTAAATAAATGTTATTTGGCGTTTGCGTTGAGCATGAATATGATTTGATCATGTTTATTGCAATACGGTTATTCATTTAAAATCATAGAATAATTGTTGTTCTATTTAAATGAATAAAACCTCCAATGGTCATACACCCAACGAAAATAGTTTGTTGGCTCTCGATCGTAGTGATACACATATTCATAATATTGATGCCAAAAGATGCAAAGTTAATAATGATAGTGCAACTTATTTGTGGCACTGCCATTTTGGTCATATCGGTGTAAAGTGCATGAATAAACTCCATAAAGATGGGTTTTCGGAATCACTTGGTTATGAATCATTTGATGCTTGCGAACCGCGCCTTTTGGGCAAGATGACTGAAACTCCGTTCTCCGGAACAATGGAACGAGCTACTGACTTATTGGAAATAATACATACCGATGTATACGATCCAATGAGTGTTGATGCTCGTGGCAAGTACCGTTATTTTCTGACCTTCACATGATGATTTGAGCAGATATGGGTATATCTACTTGATGAAACATAAGTCTGAAATAGTTGAAAGGTTCAAAGAATTTCAGAGTGAAGTGGAAAAATCATCGTAACAAGAAAATAAAGTTTCTGTGATCTGATCGCGGAGACGAATATTTGAGTTACGAGTTTGGTCTTCAACTAAAACAATGTGAAATAGTCTCACAGTTCACGTCATCTGGAACACCACAACATTATGGTGTGTCCGAACGTCGTAATCGTACTTTATTGGATATGGTGCGATCTATGATGTTTCTTACTGATTTACCATTGTCGTTTTGGGGTTATGCATTAGAGACAGCTGCATTCACGTTAAAAGGGCACCATCTAAATCCGTTGAGACGACATTATATGAACTGTGGTTTAGCAAGAAACCCAAGTTGTCGTTTCTTAAAGTTTGGGGCTACGATGCTTATGTGAAAAAGTTTCATCCTGATAAGCTCAAACCCAAATCGGAGAAGTGCGTCTTCATAGAATACCCAAAGGAAACTGTTGGGTACACCTTCTATCACAGATCCGAAGGCAAAACATTTGTTGCTAAAAATGGATCCTTTCTAGAGAAGGAGTTTCTCTCGAAAGAAGTGAGTGGGAGGAAAGTAGAACTTGATGAGGTAACTGTACCTGCTCCCTTATTGGAAAGTAGTTCATCACAGAAATCAGTTCCTGTGACAAATACACCAATTAGTGAGGAAGCTAATGATATTGATCATGAAACTTCAGATCAAGTTAGTATAGAACCTCGTAGGTCTTCCAGAGTAAGATCCGCACCAGAGTGGTGTAGTAATCATGTTCTGAAAGTCATGTTACTAGACCATGATGAACCTACGAACTATGAGGAAGCGATGATGAGCCCAGATTCCGCGAAATGGCTCAAGGCCATAAAATCTGAGATATGATCCATGTATGAGAACAAAGTATGGACTTTGATTGACTTGCTCGATGATCAGCAAGCCATGTTAAATGAATGGATCTTAAAGAGGAAGACAGACACTGATAGTAGTGTCACTATCTACCAAGCTCGACTTGTTGCTAAAGGTTTTCAACAAGTTCAAGGTGTTGAATACAATGAGATTTTCTCACTCGTATCGATGCTTAAGTCTGTCTGAATCATGTTAGCAATTGCCACATTTTATGATATCTGGCAAATGGATGTCAAAACTGCATTCCTTAATGGATTTATTAAAGAAGAGTTGTATATGATGCAACCAGAAGGTTTTGTCAATCCTAAAGGTGCTAACAAAATGTGCAAGCTCCAATGATCCATCTATGGACTGGTGCAAGCATCTCGAGTTAGAATATACGCTTTGATAAGTTGATCAAAGCATATAGTTTTATATGGACTTACGATGAAGCCTGTATTTACAATAAAGTGAGTGGGAGCACTACAGCCTTTCTGATTAGTATATGTGAGTGACATATTGTTGATCAAAAATGATGTAGAATTTTTCTGTAAAGCATAAAGGAGTGTTTTAAAGGAGTTCTTTAAAAGGAAAAGACCTCAGTAAAAGCTACTTACATATTGAGCATCAAGATCTATTGAGATAGATCAAGACGCTTGATAAGATTTTCAATGAGTACATACCTTGGCAAGATTTTGAAATAGTTCAAAATAGAACAGTCAAAGAAAGAGTTCTTGCATGTGTTGCAAAGGTATGAAATTGAGTAAGACTCAAATCCCGACCACAACAGAAAATAGAAAGAGAATGAAAAGTCATTCCCTATGCCTCAGTCATAGGTTCTATAAAGTATGCTATGCTATGTACCAGACCTATTGTATACCTTGCTCTGAATTTGGCAAGGGAGTACAATAGTGATCTAGGAGTAGATCACTGGACATTGTTCAAAAGTTATCCTTAGTGGAATAAGGATATGTTTCTCAATTATGGAGGTGACAAAATGTTCGTCGTAAAAGGTTATGCCGATACAAGTTTTGGCACTAATCCAGATGACTCTAAGTCTTAATCTGGATACATATTGAAAGTGGGAGCAATTAGCTAGAGTAGCTCCATGCAGAGCATTGTTGACATAGAATATTTGCAAAATACATACGGATCTGAATATGACAGACCCGTTGACTAAACTTCTCTCACAAGCAAAACATGATCATACCTTAGTACTCTTTGGGTGTTAATCACATAGTGATGTGAACAAACCCTTTGGGTGTTGATCACATGATGATGTGAACTATGGGTATTAATCATATACAGATATGAATATTGGTGTTAAATCACATGGCGATGTGAACTAGATTATTGACTCTAGTGCAAGTGGGAGACTGAAGGAAATACGCCCTAGAGGCAATAATAAAGTTATTATTTATTTCCTCATATCATGATAAATGTTTATTATTCATGCTAGAAGTGTATTAACCGGAAACATAATACATGTGTGAATACATAGACAAACATAGTGTCACTAGTATGCCTCTACTTGACTAGCTCGTGAATCAAAGATGGTTAAGTTTCCTAGCCATGGACAAAAAAGTTGTCATTTGATTAACGGGATCACATCATTAGGAGAATGATGTGATTGACTTGACCCATTCCGTTAGCCTAGCACTTGATCGTTTAGTATGTTGCTATTACTTTCTTCATGACTTATACATGTTCCTGTAACTATGAGATTATGCAACTCCGCCACGGAGGAACACTTTGGTACTACCAAACGTCACAACGTAATCGGGTGATTATAAAGGAGTACTACAGGTGTCTCCGAAGGTACATGTTGAGTTGGCGATTTCGAGATTAGGTTTTGTCACTCCGATTGTCGGAGAGGTATCTCTGGGCCCTCTCGGTAATGCACATCATTATAAGCCTTGCAAGCAATGTAACCAATGAGTTGGTTACGGGATGATGCATTACAGAACAAGTAAAGAGACTTGCCGGTGACGAGATTGAACTAGGTATTGGATACCGACGATCGAATCTCGGGCAAGTAACATACCGATGACAAAGGGAATAACGTATGTTGTTATGCGGTTTGACCGATAAAGATCTTCGTAGAATATGTAGGAGCCAATATGGGCATCCAGGTCCCGCTATTGTTTATTGACCAAGAATAGTTCTAGGTCATGTCTACATAGTTCTCGAACCTGTAGGGTCCGCACGCTTAAGGTTTCGATGACGGTTATATTATGAGTTTATGAGTTTTTATGTACCAAGGAGTTCGAGTCCCGGATGAGATCGGGACATGACGAGGAGTCTCAAATGGTCAAGATGTAAAGATCGATATATTGGACGACTATATTCGAGTTCGGAAAGGTTCCGAGTGATTCGGTATTTTTCGAGTACCGGAGAGTTACGGAATTCGCCGGGAGAAGTATTGGGCCTTATTGGGCCTGGGGAAAGAGAGAGGGCTGCATAGGGCAGGCCGCGCCCCAGGCCTAGTCCGAATTGACTAGGGGAGGCCGCACCCTCCTTCCTTCCCTTCTCTTTCCCTTCCTAGTCTCCTACTCCTACTACATGGAAGGACCCCTAGTTGGACTAGGAAAGGGGAATCCTACTCCCGGTGGGAGTAGGACTCCCCATGGCGCGCCCCTCCTAGGGCCGGCCTCCTCCTCCCTCCCTCCTTTATATACAGGGGCAGGGGGCACCCCATGGACACACAAGTTGATCTACGGATCGTTCCTTAGCCGTGTGCGGTGCCCCCTTCCACCATATTCCACCTCGGTCATATCTTCGCGGAGTTTAGGCGAAGCCTGCGCGCCGTAGAACATCATCATCGCCACCACGCCGTCTTGTGATGTAACTCATCTCCGGAGCTCGGCTGGATCGGAGGCCGGAGATCGTCATCGAACTGAACGTGTGCTGAACTCGGAGGCTCCGTACGTTCGGTGCTTGGATCGGTTGGATCGTGAAGACGTACGACTACATCAACCGCGTTGTGATAACGCTTCCGCTTACGGTCTACGAGGGTACGTGGACATACACTCTCCCCTCTCGTTGCTATGCCATCACCATGATCTTGCATGTGCGTAGGAAATTTTTTGAAATTACTACGTTCCCCAACAATGCAATCTATGGACGATGATTTGACACATAGGATATGGTTGTGCAACAGTGGTGATCGGTTTTCTAGCTCAGCGATGGTGCTTCTCGAGTACCCGGTCTCGAGCTCCGGTGAGAGAACCTAGATCTAGCCTGTCGTGGATTTGTCACGGCAGATGTCCTAGCGAAAGGACTTAGTCGTGGAGCCATCGCTACAAGTTTACTTGAAGGGGTTAAAGCGGACACAAAGACACAAGGGTTTATACTAGTTCGGCCCCTTCGATGAAGGTAAAAGCCTACGTCTAGTTGTGATGGAATTGATGTGGTCTCGATGGCTAGGGAGCAAACAAGCTTCGCCTAGGCTCGAGTTGTGGTTGTCTGTCCTTGAACCGTCACCGGGTCGTCCCCTTATATACACGGGTGACGCCCGTCGGTTCATAGAGTCCCAACCGGTTCATACTCGTATCCTGGTTGGCATCTCTCTATTCCTAACTTACAATACAAGTTATACATCAGGCCGGTTTACGGCTACAAGTTCTAAACCGACTACAGGCCTTGGGCCTTTCTCTGCTTATACCACTAACGGAGTTAACCCGGCCCAGGCTGGCCGGTTTACACCTAGTGGTAACATCCCCAACATTAGGCCCCAGATTGATTTGAACTGGTTCATGTCAATCCTTCACAAAAACTTGCATCTTGGACATCTTCTAGTGACTGGTAAACCGCCATGTCGTCATCACTTCTGGTTACTGTAAACCGGCATGACGTCATCCTGAAATTTTATCATTTATAACGCCCTCTTTTAATAGCAGTTCCTGGATCCACGCGCTTGACCTAGCTTGGTTGCCTTATAAATAGGACCGAAGGGTCATTTCTTTCTTCCTTCGCCTCCTCTTCTTCGTCTTCCTCGCGCCGCTGTTCTTGGAGCTCCGCCACCGTCGTCGACTTCTGCCTCGTCCTGGGCCGCTGCATCGACCTGAACGTACCAGAGCATTGCGGCCTCTTTCCGCGTCTTCTCCGTTCCCGGTAAGCTTCTTCCCCTTCTTGACCTAGATCTGTTTTTAGGGTTCCAGTTTCATACTGTGTTCTTCGCGCGTTCATAGCTGTTCTTTTAACTTTGAACAAATCCGTGAACCTGTGCTGTATTTAATAATGATCCCTGCGCATCCGCTGTATTTTCTCATCTTAAGTCCATGGATCTTCCGCATATATATCTGCTCCATAGTTCACTTCCGTTTCTGCCTTACCTCCGTGAAACATTTTCTGTTTTCTGTAAGCTTGCGTTTGATCCGCAGCTATAATAGGATCTTGTGAAACTTGTTTCTGCATATTTAGTTATCCATAGCTTCAATCGCTTCCAATGCCTAAATCAGGCGGTTTAACTCACCATAGGAAGAAAACTGCTAAACCGGCACATATATATCATTAGTCCCCTTGTTGAACCGCCAGAATTCACCTGATACCGTATCACAGGAAACCGGTTTATAGACGCTGCCTCCGGTTTATCATAGTTTAAATCAATTCCTTGTACCAAGCATATTCCTGAACCGGATCAACTATTTCTTGTAGATCTTACCATGGCCAAACAAGTGTATGAATGCAACTGGGTTCCTTCTTGCGTCACCGAATCACAGCTGAATGATCTAGTCTCGATTGGCGCTTTAGACGACAAAGATACGATCCACTGGAGGGTCCCTGGAGAGGAATGCCCTCCTACACCTCAAGAAGGAGAAGTTGTGGTCTTCGAAGATCACCTGGCCCGGGGCTTCAAACCGCCCGGTTCTAAATTTTACCGGGACGTGTTAGCCAATTTTCAGCTCCGTCCCCAGGATATTGGCCCCAACTCCGTCACCAATTTATGCCACTTTCAAGTACTATCTGAAGTATATCTTCAAGAGGAACCTTCTGTTGAACTGTTTAGAGACCTCTTCCATTTAAACCGTCGCACTGAATTCACCGACGGCCCCAATACTGAATTGGGTGGCATGGCTATTCAAAAGAGGAAGGAGATCACCTTGAGAATCATTTCAGAAAGTTCAGTGATATGGGTATGGCAAGGACTGAAGAAGTGGACCCCTCAAAATGCTAAGGCAAGCATTGGCAAAAGCTCAAGACTCTATTTTTGGTTTAGTGATCCAAGATCACATTGAGTCCATAGGAAAGCCAATACTATTAAAAGGGGATGAGGTTATGATGATGATCTGGTTGCTCAAGTGCTTAGTGATACATCTCCTAAACTATCAAGAACTTTCACCGCCATATACACTCATAAGTAGTCTCGGTCCCACCGATTTTCCAAACTCACCACACCGAGATGAACCACCTCAGCCATAAAGCCAAACCCTAGAAAACTCGGATTTTCCGATTACAACTCGGTCTCACCGAAACTTGAGTTGCCAAGCTTCTGTAACCTTCTGTCATCAAATCGGTGTCACCGAGATGATGAAGTCGGTCCCACCGAAATTGGCAAGCTCTTGTCTTTGCATGAATCGGACTAACCGAGATTGTATTTTCGGTCCCACCGAAAATCCCAACGTTCACATTATTTGAACTTTCGGTCTCACCGAGTTGTCAACTTCGGTCCCACCGAGATTGCTCAAATGTGTGTAACGGTTGGATTTTGTGTGGAGGCTATAAATACCCCTCCACCCCCTCTTCATTCGTGGAGAGAGCCATCAGAAAGAACTACCACTCCTACCTTACATTTCGAGAAGAGAACTACCTACCCTTGTGTTGAGATCAAGTTGCTCCACTCCCACCATATGAAGCTTGATCTCTAGCCTTCCCAGTTGCTTTCCACTCAATCCTTTCTTCCACCACAGCCAAATCAGTGAGGAGAGTTGAGTGTTGGGGAGATTATCATTTGAAGCACAAGAGCAAGGAGTTCATCATCATCAACAACATCTATTACCTTTTGGAGGGTGGTGCCTCCTAGATTGGTTAGGTGTCGCTTGGGAGCCTCCGTCGAGATGTGGAGTTGAACCAAGAAGTTTGTAAGGGCAAGGAGATCGCCTACTTTGTGAAGATCTACCCCGAGTAAGGCTAGCCCTTCGTGGGCGTAGGCCATGATGGAATAGACAAGGTTGCTTCTTCGTGGACCCTTCGTGGGTGGAGCCCTCCGTGCACTCTCGCAGCCGTTACCCTCCGTGGGTTGAAGTCTCCATCAACGTGGAAGTACGATAGCACCACCTATCGGAACCACGAGAAAAATCACCGCGTCTCCAAAATTGCGTTTGCTCTTCTCCACCTCTCTTTACTACATGTGCAATTTACTTTCCGCTGCCTATACTCTAGAATTGCATGTGTAGGGTGATACTTGACTTGGTCATAATTGTGAATCTGCCAAAAACTGTTCTTTGTCAAAAGGCAGAATTTTTATATTGTCAAGTAGTCTAATCACCCCCCCCTCTAGACATACTTTCGATCCTACAAGTGGTATCAGAGCTTTGGTCTCCATTGTATTGGTTTCCATTGTATTGGTTTCCATTGCATTGGACTCCATAAGCTTGGTTTCACAACCTAGGAGAGTATGGCGTCTAGTGAGGGTAATTTTCGTAGAGGTCCTTACTTTGATGGTACAAATTTTGCTAGTTGGAAGCATAAAATGAAAATGCATATTCTTGGCCATAACCCAGCTGCATGGGGCATTATTTGTGTTGGTATGCAAGGTGAATTCTTCGAGGAAGGAAAAGTTCGGAGCGCCGGTTACAACGGAAGAATTGCGGATGTTGCAAAACAATGCTCAAGCTTGTGACATTCTCTTCAATGCCTTGTGTCTCGAGGAGTTCAACAAAATCAGCCGTCTTGAGAATGCAAAAGAGATTTGGGATACTTTGGTTGAAATGCACGAAGGTACCGAGTCCGTGAAGGAATCAAAGCTAGACATTCTTCAAGGTCAACTTGTCAAGTTCAAGATGAAGGATGGTGAAGGAGTCGCTGAAATGTACTCTAGGCTTGCTCTCGTCACAAATGAGATTGCCGGCATAGGAAGCGAAGAAATGACCGACCGATTCATCATCAAGAAGATTCTCAGAGCTTTGGATGGAAAGTATGACACCGTGTGCACTTTGATCCAAATGATGCCAAACTACAAGAATCTCAAGCCAACCGAAGTCATTGGAAGAATTGTTGCTCATGAGATGACACTTAAGGATAAGGAAGAGCTTCACAACAAGTCAAGTGGTGCTTACAAAGCTACAAGTGATGCTCCCACAACCTCAAGTGACAAGTTAGTTTCCAATGAAGAGATAAGCCTAATGGTCAAGTACTTCAACAAATTCTACAAGAATAGAAGCAAAGAGAGAAGCTCAAAGTCTAGATCATATGATGAAAAGAGATCTTCTAGTCGTGATCGAAACTGCTACAATTGTGGAAGACCCGGACACTACTCAAATGAGTGTACGGCTCCCCACAAGAGAAGAGAAGAATCTCCAAGAAGAAGAAGCTCAAGAGATGAGTCACCTCGGAAAGAGAGAAGGAGTAGAGATGATCGTTATGAACGAAGATCCTCTCGGAGAAGCAAGGATTCGGAGAGGAAAGACAAGTCATCAAGGAGCTACACAAGAAGAAAACATCAAGCTCATGTAGGTGAATGGGTCTCCGGCTCCGACTCCGACAATCAATCCGAAGGAAGCTATCACTCCAACTCCGACTACAGTCAAGATGAAGGTGTTGCCGGTCTTGCTCTCGTATCCTCCAACTCCAACTCCTACGACTTATTTGATTCACCAAATGAGGGAATTGGAAGATGTTTCATGGCTAAAGGCCCCAAGGTATCACACCCTGAATTCATTGACTTCGATAGTGATGAGGATGACTTGCTTGGTGAAGATGAGCTCTTACATGATAAATCCAATGAACCTAGTAATGATGAACATGCTAGTAGTCTTTATAGTCGAGAAGAGTCGAATGACAATGCTATGAAGGAGATTGAGCGTCTAACTAAAGAACTAAACACTCTTAAGTTAGCTCATGAAACAACTCAAGAAGATCATAGAGAGCTCCTAAGATCTCATGAGAAGCTACGCTTCGAGAAGCTCACTCTAGAGCAAGAACATGAGTTTCTAAAAGCTATCAATGACGATCTTCAAAGAAGAGTTCTTCATATCTTGCCAAACGACTTCTCTTGTCTAATTTCTTGCCTCCCATTAAAACTAAGCATGACAAGCATAAGAAAAATTCTTCTTCTAGTAGTAACAATAACCATGCTAAATCCAATATTGTTGCTTCTAGTAGTTCTCTTGATTCCACTAACAATGTTTCAAGCCAAGTTACACTTGAGCAAGAAAATAGCTTATTGAAAGGGATTATAGAGAAAGGTGTCTACAAGAGCCTTGCCGGAAGCAAGAACTTTGAGTAAATTGTTCGTAAGCAAGGAAGGCACCGGAAGAATCAAGGAATTGGTTTTGAGTGAAAGTTCAACGCCGAAGGTGTTGAGTGGGAAGAAGGTCAATATCCTACTCCAAAGTTTGTTTCTCAAAAGGAGAAGTACGATCCTACTTCTTCCAATGTGGAACAAGCTCAAGAGGACCTTCCACCACAAGACCACAAGCTAAAAGGCAAGGACAAGCTTCAAGAGGAGATTGATGCATTTGTTGAAGCACCTCAAGCCATGGTCAAGTGGGTTCCCAAGGAAACGTCAAGTTCTACTTCGTCAAGCTCAACTACAACCCCAAGGATTCCCATCAAGATGATGTGGATCCCGAAGAAGAAGAACTAGAAAGTTCTTGAGGGTGACTCCGCCAACATACTTCACTCACATTCATTTTGGCAAAAACTTGTGCAATCAACTTCCACATTGTGCACTAGTTCATGGAGTCACAAACCCTCTTGTTGGTAAGTCAAGGGACAAGGTAATCATTGCTTTCATGGACATCATCTATTGTGAACTTCAATCTATGTCCATGGATATCCTTGTTTGTTCCTTGTGGGACTAACCCATGTAGATATTGAAAGTGCCCGAATCCAAAGGATAGCTCCCAACTCTTGATGATCTTCATCAACATTGAGCATCCACATCTTCAACATCTACATGAAGTCTTCTACGACAACCCAAGGTTAGTTTGACCCTTTAAAAGGGATTCTCACATCTAGGGGGAGCTTTGCTCTAAAGAATTGAGCTAAAGCATCTTCAAATGATGTGAACACATCAATGCTTTATGTAAAAGTGGTAACCCCACTTGTGCTTAAACGATGAGTATGACCTATGATCAAATGTTCTCATTTGGCTCCTAAGTCAATATACTCATATAAAGATGACTTAGTCATCGAAAAATTGTGTGTTAGTTGCTAGAGTTTTGGTTGTGCATGTTTGACACATATTTCATTTGCTATCTTATTGTGTGAGCATGTTGGATGCATGATTTTATCCATTCGAGGACATCCATTTGTTGTTTTGGTCGTTTTGATTTTTTTTTACCAAATGGATGGACAAGAATGCCTAAGTTCCTCCCCTAGCTATCTATGCTTTCTTGTCTCAAATTCTATTCATGCTTACATCACAAACTTTGAACAAGTCATTTTCGGACCCTCCGGGTGAGGAGCACTCGGAGCCACCGATCCGTCAAGGGCTAACTTCCAAAACCTTCTAATTGATTTCGGTCAGACCAACCCACTCAAACTCGATCGAACCGAAAGCATTTAGACTGATCTAGGTTTTCACCTCGGTGAAACCGAGTTGTGATTTTCGGCGTGACGAAGTGCATAATCGCCAAATAGTTATCCATCTCGGTGCCACCGAAGTTTTACAACTCGGTCCCACCGACAAAAGGGTATATATACTCGAGGGCAGCGTGCGCTGATTTCTCCTTCAAACGTTTCGCCCCACACCCTTTGCTGCCGCCGCCTTGGTCTCCGGATCGTTGTCGTTGCCGCCGCCCTCGCCGCCGCAGTCTCCGTCGCCGTCAACGGACATCTTCTCCGCCGTTGCCGCCGTGAAAAACTCCACCAAGTTAGGGTGAGTTTTGATCCCACTCGTGCTCCCATCTGCGATTCATTGCACGTTTGGTTTGCCTAGTATCTTGCCACGACTGAAATCTTCCTATACACCAGATTAGTTCATTTGGACTAGATTCGAGTGAAAGTTTTAGGGTTAGGTTTCACGAACACATCTCGGTGAGACCGATTTTACATTTTCGGTATGACCGATTTGGCCTATGGCCATTGCTTTGCACCTTCGGTCCAACCGAAGTGCAAATCGGTGTGACCGAAATGACGATTCTATGAAACCCTAGTGTTTTTGGCAGATCGAAACCCACTTCGGTCAAACCGAATGTGGTGTGAAAGCTTCATTTAACACTTCGGATTCACGAATCTTAAACTCGGTCGACCGAAATGTCTTCTGTGAAAACCTAATACTAGAATTTGAACTCATATTTTTGCAAAAACTTCGCAGCTTTGTGATAACTCTTCTTCTCTGCCTACACCTTATCTATTCACAAAGTTGTCGGCCATGTCGATGCCGTGGATGATCGAACAGGTCAGAGACACCCATTGCAGATATTCCAGAGGTAGGCACTAGTCCTGATCCTAGCAGCTCATCTGATGATGGTGAGAGGAGTACACCAAGTGGTTTGCCTCCTGCAGCCACCAGAGCCAGAAAGAAGAGGAACTCAGATGATGAAGATTCTGATTTTGTTGTTGAGGAAGAGGTAACCTCAAAGCCCAAGAGGAAGGTTGTTGCCAAAGAGCCTCAAGGTCAGCAAACTAAGAAGGGCACCAGGAAAGTCAAGCAGTCAACTATTGCCAAGAAGCTGAATTTGGAAGAGGCAACTGCAAGCAAAGTGAAGAAAACATCCAAGAGAAAGAGATTAGTGCATGATGCAGCAGCAGAAGATGAGGATGAGGAAGCACCCCAGCCTCCTCCTCAGAAGCCTAAGTTCATGGGTGATGCCATTAAGGCTGGAGCCACATCCAAGCCCAAGCAATCTGCTCCATCTAAGGCAGCTCCAGCAAAGCCTGCTGCCAAGCCCAAGAAGACAGTCAGGAACATTCCAGCGTCTGAGAAGAACAAGGATGATGTGCCACCAGCTGTGTCAGATGATGGAGGACCAGTTTTGCTGAAACTTCGTCCAAAACTGCCACTTCACAATGATGCTCATCCTCAAGCTGAGAATATGAAGGAAAGGAAAGATAGAGGTCTCAGGCTATGGAGACAAGCTGACCCATATGCCGTGAGGAGAAGAACTGCTGTAGATCCCAGATTTCACACCAGAGAGCAGCAGGACTTCTATGAGACTGTGCTGATGGATAAGAAGCCCATAGTCGCAGACACAAGATACGTTGACTGGAAGTACATTGACAGCGAAGAGCATAGAGATTTCTTTCCACATGTGCATGAAAGTTTCACTGCATGTGGTGTTGCAGACTTTGTCGGTCAGAAATTGACCAATTGGAACGATGAGATGATAATGCAATTCTATGCCACAGCCCACTTCTACCCTGATGGAAAGATTGTGTGGATGACTGAAGGTCAAAGATTTTCTTCTTCTGTTGAAGAATGGGCAGAAATTCTGAATGCTCCAGTGCAACGAGATGATGATATTGATGTATATGGGATTCCAAAGAAGAATCGTGAATCCATGAAGAACATGTACAAAGAGGTTCCAGCAAAGGATTTGGGAATCTGGAAGCTCGGCTCAGTTTACTATCTCCAGGCAGGCCTACCTACCACTAATACTATTTTGAGGCATACCTTGATGCCCAAGTCTGGAGATCATCGCATGATCAGAGGATACTCTATCAACATGCTGCACATACTTGATGAGAAAGCACCTTTCAAGGTGATGGACTTGATGGTAGAAACCATTAAGAGGACTGCAGCTGACCAGAAAAGGTCATGTGGATTTGCCCCGCATATTCAGATGCTTATCAATGCCAAGTTTGGCACGGGCACATTCTTGTTGGATAGAGGACACTTACCACTGCAGCCAGAGCATGAAGACAATGATGTTGTGATGGATGAGGAGGATCCAACGTCTGTTGAAGGTCAAGCCAAGATTGAAGTGGCCAAGAAAGCCAAAGCTGACAAGGAAGCAGCAGCAGCAGCAGCTAAACCAAAGAGCTTCGGAGAGCAAATTCTTGAAGCTACCCAAAGGATTGAACAATGCATGGCCAGCATTATGCAGTCTCAGCAGAGCCTAGAGAGGATTGTTGAGGACAAGATCCACGCCCGGGCGTGAAGTCGATCAAGTGCAAGTGATCACAACAAGCTTGAGGCGACATTGAGGAAGCAAAGCGGGGAAGGAAGAGCTTATCGTGAGATGCAGGATGACTTAGTCCAGATGCTTATCAACAGATCGCTCCGGTTCCCACAGACCCGATCACCTGCTATTCCAAAGGATCGACACCAGACTACAGCCTCAAAGACCTCCCACAGCCCAGCCCAGTTGCTCCTACTCCAGCTCCAGCTCCAAAGTGACCACTCCTCCAAAGATGACATCACCAAGTCTTCGCCGATGCTGTCATATCAACTCCAACATCAACCCAGACGGGAGCCGCCAAAGAAAGTCCCCAAAGGACGCTTAGCTCTATGCCTTTTCGAACTTTTTGGTAACTTGTTGCCAAAGGGGGAGAAATTGTATAGATCATAGGACTTCGAGAGAGAGAGTGTTGTTGTCGCTTTTGCTCTTTCTTTCTTTTGCGGTTTCTTTGAGATACTTGTGGTTTTCGAGACATTCTGTGTGTTTGATACTACGTTTGATTCTACCTTAATGAGTGCTTGGTCGTACTATGCTTTAATGTGTGCTTAATGCTTATCATATGCTATTCCTATCTTGTATGACCATTTACTCATGTCTTGGTGATTGGGTGCATGCTGTTCATTCTTATCATTTTGTGCGCTCCACCAAGATGTATGTGACATGGAAGAGTGACCCATGATCCTAATCGATTGTGCATTTGCATTCAAACGCAAATCTTAAATAATGCACAAATTTAGGGGGAGCTCTTGCTTATCACATACTTCTCAAAGCGATTTATATTATTCATTGATTATATCCTTTGTCGAAGCTTTGATCTATATGTTGTCATCAATTACCAAAAAGGGGGAGATTGAAAGTGCAACTAATCCCCGGGTGGTTTTGGTAATTAATAACAACATATATATCATTGAACTAATAGTTACTTGAGAATCATTTCAGAAAGTTCAGTGATATGGGTATGGCAAGGACTGAAGAAGTGGACCCCTCAAAATGCTAAGGCAAGCATTGGCAAAAGCTCAAGACTCTATTTTTGGTTTAGTGATCCAAGATCACATTGAGTCCATAGGAAAGCCAATACTATAAAAGGGGATGAGGTTATGATGATGATCTGGTTGCTCAAGTGCTTAGTGATACATCTCCTAAACTATCAGCAACTTTCACTGCCATATACACTCATAAGTAGTCTCGGTCCCACCGATTTTCCAAACTCAGTCACACCGAGATGAACCACCTCAGCCATAAAGCCAAACCCTAGAAAACTCGGATTTTCCGATTCGAACTCGGTCTCACGAAACTTGAGTTGCCAAGCTTCAGAATCCTTCATCATCAAATCGGTGTCACCGAGATGATGAAGTCGGTCCCACCAAATTGGCAAGCTCTTGTCTTTGCATGAATCGGACTAACCGAGATTGTATTTTCGGTCCCACGAAAATCCCAACGCTCACATTATTTGAACTTTCGGTCTCACCGAGTTGTCAACTTCGGTCCCACCGAGATTGCTCAAATGTGTGTAACGGTTGGATTTTGTGTGGAGGCTATAAATACCCTCCACCCCTCTTCATTCGTGGAGAGAGCCATCGAAAGAACTACCACTCCTACCTTACATTTCGAGAAGAGAACTACCTACCCTTGTGTTGAGATCAAGTTGCTCCACTCCCACCATATGAAGCTTGATCTCTAGCCTTCCCAAGTTGCTTTCCACTCAATCCTTTCTTCCACCACAGCCAAATCAGTGAGGAGAGTTGAGTGTTGGGGAGATTATCATTTGAAGCACAAGAGCAAGGAGTTCATCATCATCAACAACATCTATTACCTTTTGGAGGGTGGTGCCTCCTAGATTGGTTAGGTGTCGCTTGGGAGCCTCCGTCGAGATGTGGAGTTGAACCAAGAAGTTTGTAAGGGCAAGGAGATCGCCTACTTCGTGAAGATCTACCCCGAGTAAGGCTAGCCCTCCGTGGGCGTAGGCCATGATAGAATAGACAAGGTTGCTTCTTCGTGGACCCTTCGTGGGTGGAGCCCTCCGTGGACTCTCGCAGCCGTTACCCTCCGTGGGTTGAAGTCTCCATCAACATGGAAGTACGATAGCACCACCTATCGGAACACGAGAAAAATCACCGCGTCTCCAAAATTGCGTTTGCTCTTCTCCACCTCTCTTTACTACATGTGCAATTTACTTTCCGCTGCCTATACTCTAGAATTGCATGTGTAGGGTGATACTTGACTTGGTCATAATTGTGAATCTGCCAAAAACTGTTCTTTGTCAAAAGGCAGAATTTTTATATTGTAAAGTAGTCTAATCACCCCCCCTCTAGACATACTTTCGATCCTACACCTATCCCCACGTCAAACTCCATACTCACCCCAAGGAGTCGAACGCGACTTGGTTTTATTGCAAAGATACTTCTCCTGAGGCTGAAAATCCCTTACCTGGCTTCCGTCTAGAGCGGCTGAGCGACACTCATCCGTTTCCACAAAGATTGAGCGCCAAAGATAGAAGCAAATATGCCCCGCAACTATCCAAACTCCGAGCTTTTATGGCTAACGGTTTGACGGGAATAGACCTTGCACGCTGCTGGTTATCATGGGGCATACTGCCTCTGAGCCGGCACTCCGGTTTGATGTGCCTGTATACTGATAGTGTTGACGACCCACTCCGACACACCAAAATCCAACTCTCTGATGATGAAGTTACAGACTCGGTAAAGAAGATGCTGAATGAGCCGGAGCATCTCTGTGCTCAAACCGGTCTGCCCCCTTACTGCACCACCAACAAACTGCCTGCGGTAAGTATTTAGTTGCTCCATCATTAAACCTGTTACTGCTTTATGTGTCTCACATTTAATTATTTCTGGTCCAGGGTGATAATCCGTTTTGGAGCAAGAAACTTTCCCAAGATAAAGCGGAGAAAGCAGGGCGGCCAACCCGGCCCAAAACCAAAGTTGTTAAGAAATCAGCTCACAAGAGAAAGACCACCGCTTCATCTGACCCAGCCATTGACGATGATGTGGGTAATCCGGATCTTGAGGTAGAACTTGATTCCCTTGGCTTGCTTGTTACACGCCTTATTGATGATGATGCTTGTCAGGACGACGCTGAGGCCAGCAATGCAGGATTCGCTGAGGTAACTATTCTCTCTTCCGATTCAGAAAATTTGCCCTTGCCAAAATTTCGCCAAGCAAACCGGAAAGTTAATTTTTCTCACCCTCTTGCTTATTTGGATCCCAAATTTCTTATGAAGACGCAGCAACATGAAGCTCGCCGCACGTCTGGTCTTGGATGAGTCGAAGCACCAAATCTCCTTCTTGAAAGGTTCTGGTTTTAACCCGGCGACTGTGATAACGACGAAGATCTTGCTGGTAAATCACCGAACGAGCAGCTGCCATATCACGCTCCTCATCCAATAGGTCTAAAGTGTCTTGCCGTGCCGTCTCGTTGTCCGCTTCAATATAAGCCGCCACACGAGGCGAATCGTGCCGGATATCGCCGGGAGAACGCCTCGCCTCGCTCGTAGACCATGAAGAACGTATATCCGATGGACCGGTTTGGCGTGGTATTGATACTCCATAGCACCGATGGTAGCTCTTCAACCCAGCACCTGGTGTCCTCTCAGAACGGGACCATAAGTTGGGGTTTGATGCTCTCGTAAGATCTCTTGATTAGCTCGTTTCGCCGTCCGCTGGACCGGAGGTGAGCCACCGATGACACGCAAGCGGATGTGCTCACGTTCACAGAACTCTTTCATAGCACCCTTGGATAAATTGGTACCATTGTCAGTAATGATACTGTGTGGAAAGCCAAACCGGAAGATCACCTTTTTGATGAACTGCACTGTTGTTGCTGCATCACACTTGCTGACAGGCTCCGCTTCAACCCACTTGGTTAATTTGTCTACTGCCACCAAAAGGTGGGTTTTCTTATCCTTGGATCGTTTAAAGGGTCCAACCATATCCAGCCCCCAAGTTGCAAACGGCCACGTTATTGGGATCATCCTCAACTCTTGTGCCGGTACATGAGCACGCCTTGAAAATTTCTGACATCCATCACACCGTTTAACCAAGTCCTCCGCATCGCTGTGTCTTTGTCAACCAAGAAAACCCGTGATTTAAACGCCTTTGCCACCAGAGACTTTGAACCGGCGTGATGTCTACAATCCCCTTCATGGATTTCTCTTAAGATTTCACAACCTTCCTCAGGAGAAACACAACATTGAACTGCCCCTGATATACTGCAATGATGCAACTCACCATTGAGAATCGTCATAGACTTGGAGCACCGGACTATCTGTCTGGCCAGAATCTCATCTTCTGGCAATTCCCCTCGAGTCATATACGCAAGAAAAGGAACTGTCTGAGGGAGTCCTGTACTAGGGGGTGTCCGGATAGCCGGACTATCAATATCCGCCGGACTCCCAGACTACGAAGATAGAAGATTGAAGACTCCGTGCCGTGTCCCAAGGTACTTTACTTGGCGTGGAAGGCAAGCTTGGCAATTCGGATATGTAGATCTCCTACCATTGTAACCGACTGTAACCCTAGCCTCTCCGGTGTCTATATAAACCGGAGGGCTTTAGTCCGTAGGACACAACATTACATCTCAACAATCATACCATAGGCTAGCTTCTAGGGTTTAGCCTCATTGATCTCGTGGTAGATCTACTCTTGTACTACCCATATCATCAATATTAATCAAGCAGGGCGAGGGTATTACCTCCATCGAGAGGGCCTGAACACAGGTAAAAACATTGTGTCCCTCGTCTCCTGTTACCATCCGCTTAGACGCATTCGGGACCCCCTACCCGAGATCCGTCGGTTTTGACACCGACATTGGTGCTTTCACTGAGAGTTCCTCTGTGTCGTCACCAATAGGCTCGATGGCATCTTCAACCTTCAACGCTGTCCAGGGTGGGACTTTTCTCCCCGGACAGATCTTCATATTCGGCGGCTTTGCACTGTGGGCCAACTCTCTCAGCCATCCGAGCAGATCGAAGCTACGCCCGCCGTCGAGTCGATTCGAAGTTTAAACTTCACGGCCGACGACCGCGGAGACTTGATCTTCGACGGACTCGAGCCACAGCCAAGCACGCCGCACTGCGACGATGGGCATGATCTAGCTCTGCCGTCGGACAGTGCTTTGGTGGCCGCACTTGAATCCGCCCCGGCTACTTACCCGGAGCCGATTGCCCATGACGAGGGTCGGCGGATAGACGCCGCCCCGGGGGCTTCAACATCTACGGCGATGGAGCCGAATACCAATTTCGTCCCTTGCGAAACTCATGATCCCGAGGCGCCGGACTCCTCGCCGGACTCCGAGCCTCCCGCGCCCCCGCCAATTAAGCCAGATTGGGCGCCGGTTATGGAATTCACCGCCGCGGACATCTTTCAACACTCCCCTTTTGGCGATATCCTGAATTCCCTGAAGCATCTCTCGCTATCAGGAGAATCCTGGCCGGACTATGGCCAGGACGGTTGGAGTTCGGACGACGAAGAAATTCGGATCCCACCCACCACCCACTTTGTAGCCACTGTCGAGGATCTAACCGACATGCTAGACTACGACTCCGAGGACATCGACGCTATGGACGATGATGCCGGAGACGATCAGAACCCAGCGCCCATGGGACACTGGAAGGCCACCTCGTCATACGACGTCTACATGGTGGATACCCCAAAGGAAGGGGATGGCGAAAAAGCAGCGGAGGAAGATTCTTTGAAGAAGCAGCCTAAACGCCGGCGGCCAAGCGCCGCCTAAATCCCGCCACAACAAGAATGGAGAATCCGCACGGAGATAATAACACCCGGAGAGTGCGAAGACAAACCCTCCAAAGAAGACTCAGCGAAGGAGGATGTAGAAGCAAGCCCTCACGAAAGGGCGGCGGAAGAAAAGGTTGAGGATCACAACTATGTAGCTCCCTCCGAGGACGAATCAAGCCCCGATGACGATTTAACTCAAGAGCCCGTCGAACAAGATCTTTGCAAAAGCAGGCTCATCGCTACAGCAAGAAGCCTGAAGAAGGAAAAGCGGAAGCTCAACACAGCGGAAGACGCGCTCCGGATAAGATGGAGCAAAGTGCTCAAAACCGCAGGCAAACAAGGCAACATCCACCAATTGAAGAGCTACCCGAAGCGCAAGCTGCTCCCAGAATTCGACGAAGAGGCCATAAAGCCTCCACCGTCAAATGGCCCAGCCAGGTCCATCTACGGACCCAAAAGGAAAGCCCCAATAAGCAAAGGAACACGTCAAGTGTCCGACGATAGCGGCACGCATAAGTATGGGCGCCCGACACCCACTATGCTTCACAGACGAGGTGCCGGAACATGAATTCCCAAAGAGGGTTTAAACCCATCAACATAGAAGCCTACGATGGAACAATGCACCACGAGTCTGGATAGAAGACTATATATCTGCATATACATATGGCGGAGGAGACGATCTCCACGCCATAAAATATCTACCCTCAAGCTCAAAGGGCCAGCTCGTCATTGACTCAAAAGCCTCCCGAAAACATCTGTTGGAAGTTGGGAAGAGCTCGAGGAAGCGTTTAGAGCAAATTTTCAAGGGACTTATGTCCGGCCTCCGGATGCAGACGACCTAAGTCACATAGCTCAACAGCCCGGAGAGTCAGCGCGGAAATTCTGGAACAGGTTCCTTACCAAAAAGAACCAAATAGTCGACTGTCCGGACGGCGAAGCCTTAGCAGCTTTTAAGCACAATGTCCGAGACAAATGGCTCGCCAGACACCCCGGTCAAGAGAAACCGAGGACAATGACCGCATTAACAAGCCTCATGACCCGCTTTTGCGCAGGAGAGGACAGCTGGTTGGCAAGAAGCAGCACCAGCGACCCAAGTACATCCGAGATAAGAGATGGAAATGGAAAATCATGGCGCAGAAAAGATCAGCGCCGGAATAAAGAGAAAAGCCCAAAGAGCACGGCAGTCAACGCCGGATTTAAAAGCTCACGGCCGAATAATAAAGCTCAACCCATCAAGGACGACAGCGACGAACTGTCTAACCTACACAAAATCCTGGGTCGGATCTGTCAAATCCACAGTACCCCCGGAAGGCCTGCAAATCACACCCACAGGGATTGTTGGGTTTTCAAACAGTCTGGCCGACTAAACGCCGAACGCAAGGGGCTCGACGCGTCAAGCGAATAAGATAAACCCCACTAGCAAGGCACCGGAAAACAAAAGACTTTCCCACAAGGGGTCAAAGCAGTAAACTCACTTCATGTGAGGACACGAAAAGACAGTGCGGCACTTTCTAAAAAGAGCTTCGCACGGTCCGGCCCCGCAAACCATAGAGATTGGATATCAAAACCAATCACTTTCGACCACCGGGATTATTCCAAAAGTGTTTGAACCGCGGGACGGACTCCCCTGTTATTGAATCCGATAATAGACGGACTGCAATTCACAATCGTCCTAATGGACGGAGGCAGTGACCTAAACCTGCTATATTCAAACACAATCCGTCGGATGGGGATAGACCCTACCAAAATTCGACACAGCCGCACTTCCTTCAAAGGAGTTACGCCAGGCCCTTACGCCAAGTGCACAGGCTCGATATTACTCGAAGTCGTGTTCGGATCACCAAACAATTTCCGACGAGAAAAGTTAATTTTCCATATCGTCCCATTTAAAAGTGAACGTCAAGCACTATTAGGACGAAAGGCTTTTGTCCGCTTCAACGCCATACCGCATTACGCGTCTCTTACACTTAAGATGCCCGGTCCACATGGCACCATTTCGGTGCGAGGGTCACTTAAAGACCCCGGATTCGGATAGACGAATCCGACTCAGCAGTTAGGGCTCCCTAGCCGCATACCCTTTCACAAGGGCTGCGCGACAACTAACATCGGTTTCATATAAACCAGGCTTTAATTATTTACGCTTATTCTTTTGCATTATTTTCGCACGAACTACTTTTGAAATGTTCCTCTCTTTCCTACAGATGAACAACGCGTGCATCTGGCCCGTGATAACGGCACAACGGAGACACAGGCGCAGACGTGCAGTAGGGACCCGTCACAAGGATTCTTTTCAGATTAAGACCCTACGTAGACCTTTTTATTACTGTCTCTTGTTGCTAAATCATCCTCGGCTTCTTCCTATAGCCGAGGCGGAGCCTGACGCTTTGGCATTGGCCGCGTCAGAAGACAATGCCCGTACCTGGACACAAGGGGCTTAGGGCATAATTCTGCCCGTTATCATAAAGTCCGAACACCTCAGGGAGTGTTCGGCGTCTCAAGTTGGGCACTATATGCATCAGCTCCGAATCATGTCTTTGGTCAAATGTTGGGTTTGCCCGGCTCCTGTTTTGCTGCCTTACGCTCAGATCACCCGCTAACGCGGCACCGGAGAACTACTGCGATTGTGCCCCGCTCGGGGCGCGAGCACCTCAAGAGAGAAAGCCAAAACTGATCATCATGATATAGCGAGAGTCTGGTCAGCCACTCGATCGACTACAGAATGTTTAGAATTCCCTGCTTTGACGAAGGGCCGCTTCTCGGTCAGGCACATACGCACCCCGAATCCGGAGATGTGCGGTGCCATTAGGGGCCATATCGTAGCCCCACCCTCGAGCTCCATTGGCTAAGTGAAAGAGATAAAGCATTATAGTCCGGATTGCCTCGTTTGCTACGCTACCACCTCCTTATAACAGGACCGAGACGTCGGATTAAAGTGTGAAAAAGCGCTATTTTGCGAACACCCCAGCACCTTGTGCAAGGGGTCAAGTCAAGATCGCATCTTTCAAAGTTATACACAAGTATACTTAAACGGCTGCAAGGAGAAGTATTACTACTTGGAAGCACAAGTATAAAAAGCATTCATACTATAATCATTCATAAACAAGTTAATGCGTTCAATTGAACGTTACATTCTTCGAGCATCGCGACTCTATTATACGAAGCGCCACGCATAACTTCCCGAAATAATGTTCGGCAGAAGCCGGTTCCCATCCGAACCTCGGCAGCAGCAGCGGTGGCATCCATCTCCGGACATCGCGCTTTTACGGGCGAGCCATCGCGCGCCCTCGATGCAGGCCGACCGCTTCATCTCCTTGATATGCGGCACCGCCCCAAGGAACTGCTGCAGTAGGCCAAAATAGCTCGTCGCCTTGGACCTCTCTGGCCACACATGGGCCACGATGTCAGTCATAGCCAGCCCGGACAGTCTATTCAGTTCGCCCATTCGCCAACTCGTCCGACAATGAAGAGGGCGATCCGGACCGTGGAATTGAGTCCAATATAACTCTTCCACCTCGTGATCCCCCTGGCTCCGGAAGTGCTTAACGGCGTTCGCCGCACTCGCAGCCAAGTCCATGTAAGGATCCTCCGAACTCCACTGCTTTTCAAATTTGGCATACTTGGCATCCATAAACCGGCGACGCATAAGAAACGGCTTGCCAGCCGTGATTTCTCCGGCTTGGCGCAGCTCCTCCTTCATAGCCCGCATTGCAGAGCGGGCATCCTTGGTCTCGGCGGTGGCCTTCTTGTGTCTTCCCGCTCCAATAGGCGCCCTTTTCAAGAGCCTCGCTTCGGTCGGTAGCATCCTTTAATTTCTTGGCCAACTCTGGCCACCTCCGCCTCGCTTAGGCAAAGGCGCAGCCTTTTCGCCTTCAACTCCTCGCCCGCCCTCGCAGTCAAGATCACTCCTTCGGGCTTGCTCCTTGGTATGTGCAAGCTTGGCAAGTCTCTCCACAGCAGCAGGCACTATCTCGCAAAACAGCATATAACTTATCGAGGAGGGCTTTAACCCACTCAATAAAGCGGCTATGGAGAATTTATTTACCTTATGACTCGTCAAGTCGCCGATCGACAAGTGCTATGTCAAGATCTGCCATGTTCGATTGCCGACTCGATTCGCAACCGATCGATTCGGCTGGCCCCGGACTATCCGCCACCAGACGAACGGCGATATTTATTACCCGAGATGTTTAGATTTTTGATCCTCGCACGCTGTCGTCCCTCGACAACCTACCGAGTCTCGAGGGCTACTATCTATATAGGGCGATTTTTATATGCACAACTGTTAAAAACAAAGGTGCGCTATTTTCGCATACCTCAAATCCCGCCAAGAAGCTCATGGCAGATCACGCAATCCGCCAGCGCGATTTAAATCCTTCCAACCACCATACGCATTAACGCGGTGATCTTCTAAAATGGACGCCTCTCAAGCAAACTCTTGATTCTCCGCCGGCTCGTGGGTGTTGAACTCTTGACCCCTCCGACTCGGGGCGCCCTCCGTGATTTACACTTCGGCTCGCTTTGCCTCATCTGGCGGCGCGTCGGATGGAGGCGACGCTCTCCATCATCTCAGAAGAAGATCCCGAGGACGAACTCATCTGAGACGGCTGCAGATCCGAATCTGCGATATAAATATTTCGTTACCTCTGAAGCATAATCGAAGGTACTTTCTTATTAAACTTCCTCTTTCATACTCACGGCTCGTTGGAGGGCTGGTCCGTATGGATGATTGCGCGTCCGATTCTCTCCGACGCGGACCCTCCGTGGGGATTTCTTCCCACGCTTAGGGGCTTTGACCTCCGGATCTTCGGAGGCGGTCCTCTTCTCCCTCTCAAGGAGGGATCCTTGGTCCTCTCCTCTTGATCGCCTTTGGACGAAGTATTAGCTCCTTTATCTCCCCGCCGCCCCCATCGTGGGCGCAACCTCCAACATTCGACCAGCCACGGGCTCCAAAGGCGGTCTCTGGGGGGGCCGGACACCTTATCAGCCTTGATCGTGCCACCCATTCCTGTAAAAGAACAAAGGGTCGAGACGATCTCTTGAAAGGCATACAAAACAGGATGTCCGGCTTTGAGCTATTTACCCGAGTATCCGGACGATCGCGCTTAGTCCAAATCCTCGGCCAATCCGGACACGCCACTTGCGGTCCAAGAACAGCTCAGACATCTCCAAGGGTGTCGCACCCATGAAATGCTTTGGAGGATACGAGGTCCCTCCGGATTGAACTCCCATAAACGGAGAGGACGACGCTTGCGGGTAGGAGGTGCCTAGTTAGCATGACTGCATCACCTTGACCAGATCGATCTCCTTGTTTGGAGGTCCCGAATCCGCCCTCTGCAGGCGGGCACGCCCTCGGGCGGCCCCCACTTGAGCCCTTGGTTGACCCACGACATCGATTCTTGTGGAGGTCCCGGCGGAAGGAGGGCGGCGGCTTCGCTTGCGCCCTTGGAGCGGTGATGTAGAACCACCTGCTGCCACAATCCTGTTCCTCTTGGAAGGAACCTTGAGCCACGGGCATCGACCTTCTTGCTTATGGTCGCCTTCGCCACACTCCGCCGACGCCCCGATCATCTTCGGCTCCACCTTGAATGTTTTCAGCCACAGGGGCGAAGTGGGGATGACGCGAGGAAGGCTTCGCAGACAATAATAAATGCGGAGATATGGAGGATGGACTCGGGCCAAGTCGTGGAAGTCCAGCCCATAGAAGAACAAAGCCCCTCACGAAAGGATCCGTGGAAGCCTAATCCCGACGGAGGTGAGATGCTTGGCGACATATTCGCCGGGCTCGGGGCTGCACGGCCTGCCTGCCAGAGGCAGGCAACCTGTCGAGACTTCAGAGGGCGTGTACTTGGCCTCACGCAACTTCAATATGTCCTCCTCTGTGACGGAGGAGGGCACCCACCGCCCCGGAGGTCGGAGCCGACATTGCTATGGATCCGGCGCCGAGTCAAGCTCTTGGTGTTGGAACCGGGAGCAGAGGAAAGATTCGATGCAAGGTTGAAAGACAAGGACAGGCCTTGGTCCTCTTATAAAGGGAAATAATACCAAGGGCCGCCTCGTGACCGCTTGAGATTCCCCTTCGATAGAGGAGGCGTGGCGACGGGAACGATTGGGTTACCCACGCGCGTATTGATGAGGATCCCGGAATAAAAGGGAACACGATCTCTGCTTCGACAGGACGTGCCGAGGAAGCCGCTTCGCTAAACATGCTGAGGCGGAATAACAAAAACGAGGGCTTGGCTGCGGTGTGACATCACGCTGCGTAATACGTCAGCAGATTGAATTAAGTGTGTATTTTATTCTCTCTACGTTGGAATGTGGAAATTATTTTGCAGAGCCGGACACTATCCTGTTGTTCATTATCTTCTCCGGATTATTCAAGGGAGGAACCTGCCTTGCAATGCCGAACATTATGCACGCCGGACTTATCGTCATTGAAGACTGGTTCAGGCTACCGAGGAGTCTCGACTAGGGGTGTCCGGATAGCCGACTATCAATATCCGCCGGACTCCCGGACTACGAAGATAGAAGATTGAAGACTCGGCTCGTGTCCTAAGGTACTTTACTTGGCGTGGAAGGCAAGCTTGGCAATTCGGATATGTAGATCTCCTACCATTGTAACCGACTCTGTAACCCTAGCCTCTCCGGTGTCTATATAAACCGGAGGGCTTTAGTCCGTAGGGACACAACATTACATCTCAACAATCATACCATAGGCTAGCTTCTAGGGTTTAGCCTCATTGATCTCGTGGTAGATCTACTCTTGTACTACCCATATCATCAATATTAATCAAGCAGGACGTAGGGTATTACCTCCATCGAGAGGGCCTGAACCTGGGTAAAAACATTGTGTCCCTCGTCTCCTGTTACCATCCGCCTAGACGCACAGTTCGGGACCCCCTACCCGAGATCCGTCGGTTTTGACACCGACACCGTCCAATCCGGAATAGCATGTAGTGTTGCCACCAATTGAGCCTCCGGATCAGGAATAGCCAAATCCGCTTCACCTGGGAGCCGGACTGACGGGTTATGCAATACATCCAAAAAGACATTAGGCGGGACCGGTTTGCGCTGAGAACCCAAACGGCTTAAAGCGTCCGCCGCTTCATTCTTCCGGCGGTCCACATGATCCACTTGATAACCTTTGAAGCAACCCGCAATATTATCCACCTCCCGACGATATGCGGCCATGAGCGGGTCCTTAGAATCCCAAGTGCCAGACACTTGCTGAGCCACAAGGTCCGAGTCACCAAAGCACTTAACCCGGCTTAAATTCATCTCTTTAGCCATCCGGAGACCATGGAGCAAGGCTTCGTATTCAGCTACATTATTAGTACAAGGGAACATTAAGCGGAGAACATAACAAAACTTATCACCTCGTGGGGAAGTTAAAACGACTCCAGCCCCCGAGCCTTCCAACTGCCTGGATCCATTGAAATGAATAGTCCAATATGTGTGATCCGGCTTCTCCTCTGGTGCTTGTAACTCCGTCCAATCATTAATGAAATCAACAAGTGCTTGAGACTTCACCGCTGTCCGGGGCATATACTTCAGTCCATGCGGCCCAAGCTCTATAGCCCATTTGGCAATCAGGCGATTGCCTCCGGTTACAGATGATATCACCCAAAGGAGCTGAATCGACCATCGTGATGGGGTGCCCTTGGAAATATCGCTTCAATTTCCGATCGCCATAAAAACACCATAGACTAGCTTCGCCAATGCGGATACCTTTGCTTGGACTCAATAAGCACCTCATCGATATAATAAACCGGCACGAACCGGTATTCCTTGCTCGCCTCATGCGTTAAACCACAATAGCCACACTAATCGCCGAGCATTGGCTGCAACATATAACAACAGTGGCTCCTTGTCAACCGGAGCCGCAAGAACAGCAGATTGGCTAATTGCCACTTTAAGTCCTCAAATGCTTCATCGTGCCGGACTCGATTTAAATTATCTGTCTTCCTCGGCATCTCGGTACAAAGGATGGCCTTTTCTCCGAGGCGGCCGATAAACTGCTCAGCAGCGATTCTGCCCGCCAAACGCTGAACATCATTGATACACTTCGGTTTAGCCAAGGAAGTAATGGCTTTAATTTTCTCCGGATTAGCCTCAATTCCTCTGTTAGATACCAGGAAACCCAGTAACTTGCCTGCCGGAACACCAAAGACGCACTTGGCTGGATTAAGCATCATCTTGTAATTGCGCAAGTTGTCAAAGGTTTCCTTCAAACCATCCACCAGTGTCTCCTTTTTTCTTGATTTCACTACAATATCATCCACATAAGCATGCACATTGCGGCCGATCTGTGTATGCAGGCAATTCTGTACACAACGCTGATAAGTAGCCTGGGCGCTCTTGAGCCCGAAAGGCATAGATACATAACAAAAGGCTCCAAAGGGAGTAATAAACGCTATTTTCTCCTGGTCCTTAACCGCCATTTTGATCTGATGATATCCAGAATATGCATCCAAAAAACTTAAACGCTCGCAGCCTGCCGTGGCGTCAATAATCTGATCAATGCGGGGGAGGGCAAAAGGATCCGCTGGACAGGCCTTGTTAAGATCTGTGTAATCCACACACATACACCAAGTGCCGTTTTTCTTAAGGACCAGCACCGGATTAGCAAGCCACTCTGGATGAAACACTTCAATGATAAAGCCAGCTGCCAAAAGCCTGGCCACTTCCTCTCCAATGGCCTTGCGCCTTTCTTCGTTAAACTGGCGGAGGAACTGTTTCACCGGTTTATACTTAGGATCCACATTAAGTGTGTGCTCAGCGAGTTCCCTCGGTACACCTGGCATGTCAGATGGCTTCCATGCAAAGATATCCCGATTCTCACGGATGAACTCGATGAGCGTGCTTTCCTATTTGGGATCCAGATTGGCACTGACAGTGAACTGCTTGGACGAATCGCCTGGCACGAAGTCAACAAGTTTGGTCTCAGCTGCCGATTTAAACTTCAGATCCGATTCATGCTCTGTAGTTGGTTTCTTTAAAGGGTCATATCTGCGGATCAACATTGTCCTTATAGAACTTCAACTCCTCCGTGGCACAAACCGCCTCTGCATAAGCTGCATCACCTTCCTCACATTCCAAAGCGACCCGGCGGCTTCCATGCACCGTTATCGTTCCCTTGTAACCCGGCATCTTGAGCTGCAAGTAAATATAACAAGGTCCTGCCATGAACTTAGCATAAGCCGGCCGCCCGAACAAGGCGTGATATGGACTCGGATCTTCACTACCTCAAAGGCTAGTTTTTAGACCGAATCGTGCTCGTCTCCAAAAGCCACATCCGTAGGCGATCTTACCAACAGGATATGCAGATTTGCTCGGTACCACACCATGGAACACCGTATTGACGGCGAGATCCTTGTCTGTTAGACCCATGCGGCGGAAAGTTTCATAATATAGTATGTTAATACTGCTTCCTCCGTCCATAAGTACCTTGGTGAACTTATAGCCCCCCACCTGAGGGTCTACCACCAATGCTAGCTGGCCCGGATTATCAACCCGGGGAGGATGGTCCTCTCTGCTCCACATGATAGGCTGCTCCGACCAGCGTAAATAACGCGGCAAGGCCGGTTCAACAGAGTTCACTGCTCGCTTGTGAAGTTTCCGGTCGCGTTTATCCAAGCTAGTCGTGAAAACATGATATTGCCCATTGTTCAACTGCTTCGGTTGGCTCTGATAACCCGACTGCTGCTGCTGCTGCTGGCCGTTCTGATTATTCTGATTATTGTGACCGCCTCGATTAAGACTGAACCGAAGCTCCATCGTGACCCGCCCGTGGAAACGGATCTGAACCGCCACCGACCCTCGGTCATACCGAAGGCATTAGAGTTTTGAACTCTGCATAATATAACAATCTTTCCAGAGGTGGGTAGCTGGCGACTCCTTCGTCCCGTGTTTTGGGCAAGGCTGATTTAACAAGTAATTCAAACGGCTCGCATTAGGATTGGGACTTCCGTTACGATTTGCCGCTTTACCTCTGCGCCGCTGCCCCCTGTCTTGTGCATTAGTATTGGCCACGAAATCCATGTTGCCATCCGCTTTGCGCTTGCCTCCGTTTCCATGACCCGCCGGTTTGTACGGTTGCCCCTTGGAGTTGCCATTCTTCTTTCCCTTCCCTGCTTCATCATCATCAGCCTCGGGGTCCTTGGTACTGTCTGAATCAGCATACTTCACCAATGCGGCCATGAGGGTTCCCATGTCATTACAGAACCGCTTCATGCGCCCCAATTTCAATTTTAAAGGCTCAAACCGCGGCTTGCCTTCTAGGGTTAAGATCGCGAGTCGGCGTTGATCCCGCCGATGAGTGCAAAATCTCAAACACGGCGTACTCCAACGGGTCGTTGACTCTCCTTCCTCCACGGACACAAGCCGCCAGATCTACTATGGACTTGGGCTGCTTACATGTATCCTTAAAATTTGGATAAACCGGGCCGAATCGGGCCCATGAGCTGATAGACTTGGGCGGTAGGCTCTTCAACCAAGTACGAGCCGTGCCTTCAAGCATCATGGTGAAATATTTTGCACACGCAGTCTCATCCACGTCTAGCATCTCCATGGCCATCTCATAACTTTCTACCCACGCTTCAGGGGACAAATCGGTGGTGTAATTCGGCACCTTGCGCGGACCCTTGAAGTCCTTAGGTAGGCGTACATTGCGTAAAGCGGGGATCAAACAGGGCACCCCTAAAGCGGATGCGACTCCTGGTCCGGCGAAGGTGGTAGGGTGAACCGGCGTAAGTTGGCCTGTGTCATCCTGTGCTGCCAATTCGGCCTCCCTTCGTGCCCGGGCCCGGTCCATGACCTCCTGAGCATCGCGAACGCCACCTGTCGGGTTATTGCCACGGGCCGCTTCACGGTCCCACGCATTGCTTGATATGGCCGGCTCATCCATGCGCCTGCTATAGCTCCTACTCGGACGGGGCGTAGAATGAATCCGATCACAGCTATATGAATATGCTTCCTGTTGAATCAGTGCAGTCCGGAGAAGCTCCTTAACCCGACGCGTCTCGACCGCTTGCGGTGAGTCCCCTTCGACTAGGATAGCCTCCAATCGCGCAGCGGCTGCGACAAGGTTGTCCATAGGATTAGAATAATGGCCTGGGGGCGTCTGAACCGGAGGGGGAAACACGGTATTCTGCTGAGGAGGCTCCATCAGGCGAGGTTGGACCATCACCCCTGGCCCTGGTGGCTCAATCCGGTTTGCCTCCCGGTGCTGGGGCGGATTACTGGGTCCAGCTCCTAGGGTCTGAAAGAGATTTCTGGGATCAAACCCTAATGGTAGGCGCGATCTATATTTCCGCTTCAACACCTCCTGCGACGCACTCTGGTCAAGCATGAGTTTGTAGGCCTGGGCGTCCAGAGCGGCCCGCTCTGCAGCCATCCGCTCCTTTTCTGCCACTAGATCCGCTTTGGCTTGCGTGATCTGCTCCTTCACCTTTGCAATTTCTGCATTATGGGCCTCCTGATCCGCCGGGTTGTCCTCTGCCATGAGCGCAGCTAGTGCATCAAACAGGTCTGATAGAACTTGAACCGGCGGGCGCTCCGGGCCTCCTACCCCTGCTGCCACTCCCGCTGCTGATCCGGAAAGCATCGCTGCAGCAGTTGAAGAGTGATTCGCTGCCTGTGTACCGGCCATGAATATCCCAACCCGGTTGATCTGACTTGGGGATCCGAATCATCGTCGCCATCGAACAGCCCCGATCATATCGTCCCAGAATCGTACAATGATTCAGTTTCGCTTTGTTGAAGATTCGTCGCGGAATAGACGACGGTCTCACTACCGTGTTACGAACCGGCGTCGTGTTCTCCTCGTGGATGACCCTAACGAAGACATGCTTCACAGCCGGTTTAGCTCTGGTAGATCTCGCCGCCGAGCCGCCTCGACGAGGTCGGTGCAGATGTCCGCCAGCCCGAGCTCCTGATCTTTCCGATGAAAACGTGTATGCCACCAAAGGGGACCCGGTACCCGTACTCAATTGAATCGGCCTCGGGACCTCATCCTACATCGTCGATGTAGATCCGGCCGCGACGACTCTTGGTCATCCGGCCCACGACGTAGCATTCGATTCCTTTGAGCTTGCCCTCCAAGATTGTCAAACCATCGTGCGATAGCCCCACGGTGGGTGCCAACTGTCGTGGATTTGTCACGGCAGATGTCCTAGCGAAAGGACTTAGTCGTGGAGCCATCGCTACGAGTTTACTTGAAGGGGTTAAAGCGGACACAAAGACACAAGGGTTTATACTAGTTCGGCCCCTTCGATGAATGTAAAAGCCTACGTCTAGTTGTGATGGAATTGATGTGGTCTCGATGGCTAGGGAGCAAACAAGCTTCGCCTAGGCTCGAGTTGTGGTTGTCTGTCCTTGAACCGTCGCCAGGTCATCCCCTTATATACACGGGTGACGCCCGTCGGTTCATAGAGTCCCAACCGGTTCATACTCGTATCCCGGTTGGCATCTCTCTATTCCTAACTTACAATACAAGTTATACATCAGGCCGGTTTACGGCTACAAGTTCTAAACCGACTACAGGCCTTGGGCCTTTCTCTGCTTATACCACTAACGGAGTTAACCCGGCCCAGGCTGGCCGGTTTACACCTAGTGGTAACATCCCCAACATAGCCCGAGATGGTTATACCTGGCAATGACGATGTTTTTGTGTCGTTACCTTGTTGAAGGCATTGCTCGGATATGCTCGAACTGGTTCTTCAGGGTGAAAACCTAGGTTCTAGCATTTGGTGGTTCGATCCGAAGATGGCGACGCTCCTTTCCTGAAAGTGTTGCTGTCAAAGAATCATTGTCCTTATGGTGTCATGAGATATTGATGTAGATATGGTCATTGTTGTAGTATGTAGATCGCGGATTTGATTGCCATTTTTTTCACCTCTCGCTTACATATAGTTTTGGTCTTGTATGATTTTGCTATTTGCCGGCATTTTTTGTACTTTATGTGGGTTGGTGTTGGTTGTGTACATCACTATATAAAAACCGGTGTGCTCATCGTGTTTATTTCCACATGATGCTTAGGGGGGAGGCGATGGTGCTTGTCGAGGGCCGGCGGCACGGAAACAGGCAACGGTGGCGGCTGGAGTTGACGAGCGCGGCCCCGTCTCCTCTGCCCACTTCTGTCTGACCTCTCTCCCATTTCTTTGCAACAAGCACGGAGAAGCACTACGTAGCTGGCTGCTCTTTTGTGCTATGATCTGACCTATATCTTTTTCGTTTTTCTGCAGCTAGATGTTCCGTGTATGAAGAATGTCTGGATTTAATCTACTTTGCTCGTCCGGTTGCCATGCTTGCCTTGCTCTCTTTTTTCCCGAATGAAAACCACTTTCATTACTTAAACGGAGACATCACAATAAAACTTACAAATTGCAAGCACCTCCTCGTCGCCATGCTTGCTTCTTTACTCAAGCAAAAAATGTAGAAATAGTGTGGATTATGTTTATTTACTTTTTTTGCAAGAGCTTGCTTATTTTTATGTGGGAATCACTGCCAAATTGGAAATCAGATTATTGGACTTTCCAAATTGCTTCTCACCAATAACAATTACTCCCTCCAGTCCAAAATAAGTGTCGCAGTTTTAAACTAGATTTAAATCGAGATTAATTCAAAATCACAATACCTTTTGTGGATCCAAGGTAGTAGTAATTTTTATCCTAATCACACTGTGTCTTTGACAACTCAATCCAGCCAAATATCGATACGACGAATTAATTTCAAAATGTTGATCAAAAATTGCATGTGCCGGGGTAATCTCACCTTCTAGCAAAGAGGTCATCACAACAATCTATCCAATTCTCATCCTTCTAAGGACATCTCTAATGGCGACCCGCAAATTTCCTCCCGCATCCGTCCGCGGACTGGGGGATCAGTCCGCGGACGTGGATGCGGGAGGCCGTCATCCAACCGTAGTGGCATATATTTTGACAACAATTCGAACTAACCGGATGAAATTCGTTCAAACACGCCCGAATTTCATATAAACATGTCGGATTTCATAACATTTCGGACATACTTCAACTACAAGCGTTGCTCGTCCGGCTCTGAAGGTATAATTAGTTAACATAATCTATGATCGCCCTCGCTCGTTCCCCGTGTCCCGCCAGGAGCCCCGCGAACTGAAGCTTCGCCTTCTCCAGTTCTGCCTCGGTCAACAATATCGATCTTTCTCTTGTCAACCATATCGATCCTTTCAATTGGTACCACAACAAGGTTTCTTTATTAAGGGTTTCACCACCCGAAGAGTATGGTTGACTGATACGTCTTCAACGTATAATTTTTTATTGTTCCATGCTATTATATTATCTGTTTTGGATGTTTAATGGACTATATTATACACTTTTATATTATTTTGGGGACTAACCTATTAACCAGAGGCCCAATCCATATTATTGTTTTTTTGCCTATTTCAGTGTTTCGCAGAAAAGGAATATCAAACGGAGTCCAAACGGAATGAAATCTTCGGGCGAATCGTTTTTGGAACAAATGCAATCCAGGAGACTTGGAGTAGATGTCAGAGAAGCAACGAGGTGGCCACGAGGGTCCAGGGCGCGCCCCCCACCCTCGTGGGCCCCTCGTGGCTCCCCTGACCGACTTCTTTCGCCTATATATGTCCATATAACTCGAAAACATCCGGGAGCACAATAGATCAGGAGTTCCGCCGCCGCAAGCCTTTGTAGCCACCAAAAACCTCTCGGGATCCCGTTCTGGCACCCTGCCGGACGGGGAATCCATCACCGGTGGCCTTCTTCATCATCCCGGAGCTCTCCATGATGAGGAGGGAGTAGTTCACCCTCGGGGCTGAGGGTATGTATCAGTAGCTATGTGTTTGATCTCTCTCTCTCTTGTGTTCTTGAGATGGTATGATCTTGATGTACCGCGAGCTTTGCTATTATAGTTGGATCTTATGATATTTCTCCCCCTCTACTCTTTTGTAATGGATTGAGTTTTCCCTTTGAAGTTATCTTATCGGATTGAGTCTTTAAGGATTTGAGCACAATTGATGTATGTCTTGCATGTGCTTATCTGTCGTGACAACGGGGTATTCACGTGATCTACTTGATGTATGCTTTGGTGATCAACTTGCGGGTTCAGTGACCTTGTGAACTTATGCATAGGGGTTGGCACACGTTTTCGTCTTGACTCTCCGATAGAAACTTTGGGGCACTCTTTGAAGTTCTTTGTGTTGGTTGAATAGATGAATCTGAGATTGTGTGATGCATATCGTATAATCATACCCACGGATACTTGAGGTGACATTGGAGTATCTAGGTGACATTAGGGTTTTGGTTGATTTGTGTCTTAAGGTGTTATTCTAGTACGAACTCTAGGATAGATCGAATGGAAAGAATAGCTTCATGTTATTTTACTATGGACTCTTGAATAGATCGATCAGAAAGAATAACTTTGAGGTGGTTTCCTACCCTACCATAATATCTTCGTTTTTTCTCCGCTAGTAGTGACTTTGGAGTTACTCTTTGTTGCATGTTGAGGGATAGTTATATGATCCAATTATGTTATTGTTGTCGAGAGAACTTGCACTAGTTAAAGTATGAACCCTAGGCCTTGTTTCCTAGCATTGCAATACCGTTTGTGCTCACTTTTATCATTAGTTGCCTTGCTGTTTTTATAATTTCAGATTACAAAAACCTATATCTACCATCCATATTGCACTTGTATCACCATCTCTTAGCCGAACTAGTGCACCTATATAATTTGCCATTGTATTGGGTGTGTTGGGGACACAAGAGGCTCTTTGTTATTTGGCTGCAGGGTTGTTTGAGATAGACCATCTTCATCCTACGCCTCCCACTGATTGATAAACCTTAGGTCATCCACTTGAGGGAAATTTCCTACTGTCCTACAAACCTCTGCACTTGGAGGCTCAACAACGTCTACAAGAAGAAGGTTGTGTAGTACACATCAAGCTCTTTTCTGGCGCCGTTGCCGGGGAGGTGAGTGCTTGAAGGTATATCTTTAGATCTTGCAGTCGAATCGTTTAGTTTCTTGTTTTATCACTAGTTTAGTTTATAAAATAAAACAAAAAATGGAATTAAGATTGCCTCATATGCTTCATCTTTTTAATGTCTTTTGTGAAAATGATGGGAAGGAAAATTGTGCTCAAGTACTAGAAGAAGAATTACATAGAATGCTTGGCATGAAATATGTGAATGATGAGCATGATTGCAATGTTGTTAGTATGAATTCTGTGAATACCCATGATGCTAACGATATGCAAAGCCACAAGCTTGGGGATGCTATGTTTGATGAAGATGATATGTTTAGTCCCCCAAGTTTTGATGAGAATATTTATTATGATGAAAGCATGCCTCCTATTTATGATGATTATATTGATGAAAGTGGGTTTGGAAGAGTGTCAACTTTAGGAAGTAATGATCCCACTATTTTAGAGGATGTTGAATATTATTGTGATAATTATGAAAGTGGATTTGGAGAGGTCATGACTTTATTTAGTGATGAATCCACTATTTCGGAAGAGATTCCAATTGATTATGAGAACAAAGTGTCTATCTATGATGATTATTGTGATGACTTGTATGCTATTAAGAATAATGATAACCATGAAACTTGTCATCATGATTTTAGTTTTCAATTGGATTATGCCTCACATGATAATTATTTTGTTGAGTTTGCTCCCACTACTATTCATGAGAAGAAATTTGCTTATGTGGGGAGTAGTAATTTTTTTATGCGTGTAGATCATGAAAAGAATGCTTTACGTGATGGTTATATTGTTGAATTCATTCATGATGCTACTGAAAATTATTATGAGGGAGGAATATATGCAATAATATCAAGTTTCCTCTCTATGTGCTTAAAGTTTTGAAGTTATGCTTGTTTAGCCTTCCTATGCTAGTTGATTGTTGTTCCCATAAATTGTTTGCTCACAAAATCCCTATGCATAGGAATTGGGTTAGACTTAAATGTGCTAGTCATATTCTTCATGATGCTCTCTTTATGATTCAATTCTTATCTTTTATGTGAGCATCATTGAAATCATCATGCCTAGCTAGGGGCGCTAAACGATAGCGCTTGTTGGGAGGCAACCCAATTTATTTTTGTCCTTTGTTTTTTGCTACTGTTTAGTAATAAATAATTCATATAGCATCTGTTTAGATGTGGTTTTATGTTTTAATTAGTGTTTGTGCCAAGTAGAACCTTTGGGAAGACTTGGGCGAAGTCTATGCGATCTTGCTGTAAAAAACTGAAACTTTTACGCTCACGAGATTAGCTGCCATTTTTTACTGGAGAGTGCTTTCAGGTTGATTATTTTTGCATATGATTAATAGATAAATTCCTCAGGTCCAACAGTTTATTTCATAATTTTTGGAGTTACATAAGTATTCGAATGTTACATATTATTACAGACTATTCTGTTTTTGACAGATTCTGTTTTCTATGTGTTGTTTGCTTATTTTGATGAATCTATGAGTAGTATCGGAGGGTATGAACCATAGAGAAGTTGGAATACAGTAGATATTACACCAATATGAATTTAGAATGAGTTCATAACAGTGCCTAAGTGGTGATTTATTTTCTTATACTAACGGAGCTTACGAGTTTTCTGTTAAGTTTTATGTTGTGAAGTTTTCAAGTTTTGGGTAAAGATTCGATGGACTATGGAATAAGGAGTGGCAAGAGCCTAAGCTTGGGGATGACCAAGGCACTCCAAGTTAATATTCAAGGACAACCAAGAGCCTAAGCTTGGGGATGCCCCGGATGGCATCCCCTCTTTCGTCTTCATTCATCGGTAACTTTACTTGGAGCTATATTTTTATTCACCACATGATATGTGTTTTGCTTGGAGTGTCATTTTGTTTTGCTTGCTGTTTGAATAATATCCCAAGATATGAAATTCTTAAATGTTAGAGAGTCTTCACATAGTTGCATAATTATTCGACTACTCATTGATCTTCACTTATATCTTTCGGAGTAGTTTGTCATTTGCTCTAGTGCTTCACTTATATCTTTTTAGAGCACGGTGGTAGTTTTATTTTGAAGAAACAGATGAACTCTCATGCTTCACTTATATTATTTTGAGAGTCTTAAACATCATGGTAATTTGCTTTGGTTATAAAATTAGTCCTAATATGATGGGCATCCAAGGAGGGTATAATAAAAACTTTCATATAAAGTGCATTGAATACTATGATAAATTTGATACTTGATAATTGTTTTGAGATATAAAGGTGGTAATGTTAGAGTCATGCTAGTTGGGTAATTATGAAATTGAGAAATACTTGTGTTAAAGTTGTCAAGCCCCGTAGCATGCACGTATGGTGAACGTTGTGTGACAAATTTGAAGCATGGGGTGTTCTTTGATTGCCGTCCTTATGAATGGAGGTTGGGATCGCGCAATGGTTAACTCCTACAAACCCTTCCCCTAGGAGCATGCGTAGTACTTTGCTTTGAGGGCTAATAATTTTTGAAATAAGTATATGAGTTCTTTATGACTAATGTGAGTCTATGGATTATACGAACTCTTACCCTTCCGCAATTTGCTAGCCTCTACGGTACCGTGCATTGCCCTTTCTCACCTTGAGAGTTGGTGCAAACTTCGCCGGTGCATACAAACCCCGTGATACGATACGCTCTATCACACATAAACCTCCTTATATCTTCCTCATAACAGCCACCATACCTACTGAAGGAAATATGCCCTAGAGGCAATAATAAAGTTATTAGATATTTCCTCATATCATGATAAATGTTTATTATTCATGCTAGAATTGTATTAACCGGAAACATAATACATGTGTGAATATATAGACAAACAGAGTGTCACTAGTATGCCTCTACTTGACTAGCTTGTTAATCAAAGATGGTTATGTTTCCTAACCATGAACAAGGAGTTGTTATTTGATTAACAAGGTCACATCATTAGTTGAATGATCTGATTGACATGACCCATTCCATTAGCTTAGCACACGATCGTTTAGTATGTTGCTACTGCTTTTATCCATGACATATACATGTTCCTGTAACTATGAGATTATGCAACTCCCGTTTGCCGGAGGAACACTTTGGTGCTACCAAACGTCACAACGTAATCGGGTGATTATAAAGGAGTACTACAGGTGTCTCCAAAGGCAGATGTTGGGTTGGCGTATTTCGAGATTAGGTTTTGTCACTCCGATTGTCGGAGAGGTATCTCTGGGCCCTCTCGGTAATGCACATCACTGAAGCCTTGCAAGCATTACAACTAATGAGTTAGCTGTGAGATGATGTATTACAGAACGAGTAAAGAGACTTGCCGGTAACGAGATTGAACTAGGTATTGGATACCGACGATCGAATCTCGGGCAAGTAACATACCGATGACAAAGGGAACAACGTATGTTGTTATGCGGTCCGACTGATAAAGATCTTCGTAGAATATGTAGGAACCAATATGGGCATCCAGGTCCCGCTATTGGTTATTGACCGGAGACGTGTCTCGGTCATGTCTACATTGTTCTCGAACCGTAGGGTCCGCACGCTTAAGGTTTCGATGACGGTTATATTATGAGTTTATGAGTTTTGATGTACCGAAGGAGTTCGGAGTCCCGGATGAGATCGGGGACATGACGAGGAGTCTCAAAATGGTCGAGACGTAAAGATCGATATATTGGACGACTATATTCGAGTTCGGAAAGGTTCCGAGTCATTCGGTATTTTTTTGAGTACCGGGAGAGTTACGGAATTCGCCGGGAGTATATGGGCCTTATTGGGCCATACGGGAATAAGGAAAGAGGCCAAAGGAAGAAGGGCGCAGCCCCTCTAGTCCGAATTGGACAGGGGTGCAGCCCCTTTCCTTCCTCCTCTCCCCTCTTTCCTTCTCTCCTACTCCAACAAGGAAGGGGGAGTCCTACTCGGTGGGAGGAGGACTCCTCTGGCGCGCCTCTCTGGCCGGCCAACCCTCCCCTGGCTCCTTTATATCTGGGGGTAGGGGGCACCTCTAGACACACAAGACACAAGTATTGATCTACGGATCGTTCCTTAGCCGTGTCGGTGCCCCCTCCACCATATTCCACCTCGGTCATACCGTCATGAAGCTTAGGCGAAGCCCTGCGCCGTGAAACATCAAGATCGTCCCACGCCGTCGTCTTGTGGAACTCTCCCTCGACACTCGGCTGGATCGAGTACGAGGGACGTCATCGAGCTGAACGTGTGTCAAGAACTCGGGGCGCCGAATAACGGCGCGCCGGATCGGTCGGATCGCGAGGAGAACGCGTCGACTACTTCCTCTACGTTGTGATCGCTTCCGCCGGGTCTACAAGGGTATGTAGACAACACTCTCCCCTCTCGTTGCTATGCATCACCATGATCTTGCGTGTGCGAGGAAATTTTTGAAATTACTCGTTCCCCAACAGTGGCATCCGAGCCTAGGTTTTTATGGTTTGATGTTTTGCACGAGTAGAACACAAGTGAGTTGTGGGCGATACAAGTCATACTACCTACCAGCATGTCATACTTTGGTTCAGCGGTATTGTGAGATGAAGCGGCCTGGACCGACATTACGCGTGACGCTTACGCGAGACTGGTTTCACCGCCACGAGCACTCGTTGCTTAAAGGTGACTGGTGGGTGTCTGCTCTCTCACTTTAGTTGAACCGAGTACTGCTCGCCCGGTCCTTGAGAAGGTTAAACGGAGTCTATTTGACGAAGTATCGTTGTGGTTTTGATGCGTGGGTGAGATTGGTTCTTGCTTAAGCCCGTAGCAGCCACGTAAAATTTGCAACAACAAAGTAGAGGACGTCTAACTTGTTTTTGCAGGCATGTTGTGATGTGATATGGTCAAGACGTGATGCTATATTTTATTGTATGAGATGATCATGTTTTGTAACCGGTTATCGGCAATCGGCAGGAGCCATATGGTTGTCGCTTTATTGTATGAAATGCAACGCTTACAGTAATTGCTTTACTTTATCACTAAGCGGTAGCGATAGTCGAGAAGCATAAGATTGGCGAGGCGACAACGATGCTACGATGGAGATCAAGGTGTCGCGCCCGGTGACGATGGTGATCATGGTGGTGCTGCGGAGATGGAGATCACGAAGCACAAGATGATGATGACCATATCATATCACTTATATTGATTTGCATGTGATGTTTATCTTTTATGCATCTTATCTTGCTTTGATTGATGGTAGCATTATAAGATGATCTCTCACTAAATTATCAAGAAGTGTTCCCCGAGTATGCACCGTTGCCAAAGTTAAATCGTGCCTAGACACCACGTGATGATCGGGTGTGATAAGCTCTCGTCCATCTACAATGGGTGCAAGCCAGTTTTGCACATGCGAATACTCGTGTTATACTTGACGAGCCTAGCATATGCAGATATGGCCTCGGAACACGGAGACCGAAAGGTCGGCGTGAATCATATAGTAGATATGATCAACATAAGATGTTCACCATTGAAAACTACTCCATTTCACGTGATGATCGGTTATGGTTTAGTTGATTTGGATCACGTGATCACTTAGATGACTAGAGATGTCTGCCTAAGTGGGAGTTCTTAAGTAATATGATTAATTGAACTTAAATTTATCATGAACTTAGTCCTGGTAGTATTTTGCAAACCATGTTGTAGATCAATAGCTCGCGTTGTTGCTTTCATATGTTTATTTTGATATGTTCCTAGAGAAAACTGTGTTGAAAAATGTTAGTAGCAATGATGCGGATTGGATCCGTGATCTCGAGGTTTATCCTCATTGCTGCACGTAAGAATTATGTCCTTAATGCACCGCTAGGTGATGGACCTATTGCAGGAGCAGATCTGACGTTATGAGCGCTTGGCTAGCTCAATATGATGACTACTTGATAGTTTAGTGCACCATGCTTAACGACTTAGAATCGGGACTTCAAAGACGTTTTGAACGTCATGGACCATATGAGATGTTCCAGAGTTGAAGTTAATATTTCAAGCAAATACCGAGTTGAGAGATATGAAGTCTCCAACAAGTTCTATAGCTAAAAGATGGAGGAGAATCGCTCAACTAGTGAGCATGTGCTCAGATTGTCAGGTACTACAATCGCTTGAATCAAGTGGGAGTTAATCTTCCGATAAGATAGTGATTGACAGAATTCTCTAGTCACCATCACCAAGTTAGTAGAACTTCGTGATGGACTATAATATGTAAGGATAATGAAACGATTCCCAAGCTCTTCGTGATGCTAAAATCGACGAAGGTAGAAATCAAGAAAAACATCAAGTGTTGATGGTTAACAAGACCACTAGTTTCAAGAAAAGGGCAAAGGGATAGAAGGGAACTTCAAGAAGAGCGGCAAGCAAGTTGTCGCTCAAGTGAAGAAGCCCAAGTCCGACCTAAGCCTGAGACTAAGTGCTTCTACTGCAAAGGGACTGGTTACTGGAAGCAGAACTACCTCAAGTATTTGGTGGATAAGAAGGATGGCAAAGTAAACAAAGGTATATTTGATATACATGTTATTGATGTGTGCTTTACTAGTGTTTATAGCAACCCCTCGGTATTTGGTACTGGTTCAGTTGCTAAGAGTAGTAACTCGAAACGGGAGTTGCAGAATAAACAAAAACTAGTTAAGAGTGAAGTGACGATGTGTGTTGAAAGTAGTTTCAAGATTGATATAATCATCATCGCACACTCCCTATACTTTCGGGATTAGTGTTGAACCTAAATAAATGTTATTTGGTGTTTGCGTTGAGCATGAATATGATTTGATCATGTTTATTGCAATACGGTTATTCATTTAAGTAAAAGAATAAACTGTTATTCTGTTTACATGAATAAAACCTTATATGGTTACACACCCAATGAAAATGGTTCATGGGATCTCGATCGTAGTGATACACATATTCATAATATTGAAACCAAAAGATGCAAAGTTAATAATGATAGTGCAACTTATTTGTGGCACTTGCCGTTTAGGTCATATTGGTGTAAAGCGATAAAGAAACTCCATGCTGATGGGATTTTGGAATCACTTGATTATGAATCACTTGATGCTTGCGAACCGTGCCTTTTGGGCAAGATGACTAAAACTCCGTTCTCGGAACAATGGAACAAGCTACTGACTTATTGGAAATCATACATACCGATGTATGCGATCCAATGAGTGTTGATGCTTGTGGCAAGTATCGTTATTTTCTGACTTTCACAAGATGATTTGAGCAGATATGGGTATATCTACTTGATGAAACATAAGTCTGAAATAGTTGAAATGTTCAAAGAATTTCAGAGTGAAGTGGAAAATCATCGTGACAAGAAAATAAAGTTTCGCGATCGATCGTGGAGATGAATATTTGAGTTCTGAGTTTGGTCTTCAATTAAAACAATGTGGAATAGTTTCACAAATTCATGCCACCGAACACCACATCATAATGGTGTGTCCGAACGTCATAACCGTACTTTATTGGATATAGTACAATCTATGATGTTTCTTACCGATTTACCAATATCGTTTTGGGATCATGCATTAGAGACAGCTGCATTCACGTTAAATAGGGCACCATCTAAATCCGTTGAGACGACACTATACGAACTGTGGTTTAGCAAGAAACCAAAGTTGTCGTTTCTTAAAGTTTGGGGCTGCGATGCTTATGTGAAAAGTTTCATCCTGATAAGCTCGAACCCAAATCGGAGAAGTGCGTCTTCATAGAATACCCAAAGGAAATTGTTGGGTACACCTTCTATCACAGATCCGAAGGCAAGATATTCGTTGCTTAAGATGGATCCTTTCTAGAGAAGGAGTTTCTCTTGAAAGAAGTGAGTGGGAGGAAAGTAGAACTTGATGAGGTAACTGTACATGTTCCCTTATTGGAAAGTAGTTCATCACAGAAATCTGTTCTTGTGACTACTATACCAATTAGTGAGGAAGCTAATGATGATGATCATGTAACTTCGAGATCAAGTTACTACCGAACCTCGTGGAGGTCAACCAGAGTACGATCCGCACTGAGTGGTATGGTAATCCTATTACGGAAGTCATGTTACTAGACCATGATGAACCTACGAACTATGAGGAAGCGATGATGAGCCCAGATTCCATAAAATGGCTTGAGGCCATGAAATCGAGATATGATCCATGTATGAGAACAAAGTATGGACTTTGGTGGCGTTGCCCGATGATCGGCAAGCCATAGAAAATAAATGGATCTTCAAGAGGAAGACGGACGTTGATAGTAGTGTTACTATCTACAAAGCTCGACTTGTCGCAAAAAGGTTTTGACAAGTTCAAGGTGTTGACTACAAAGAGATTTTCTCCACTTGTAGCTATGCTTAAATCTGTCCAAATCATGTTAGCAATTGCCACAATTTATGGAATTTGGCAAATGGATGTAAAACTGCATTCTGAATGGTTTTACGGAGGAAGAGTTGTATATGATGCAACCGAAGGTTTTTTCGATCCAAAGGAGCTAACAAAGTGTGCAAGCTCCAGCGATCCATCTATGGACTGGTGCAAGCATCTCGGAGTTGGAATATACGCTTTGATAAGTTGATCAAAGCATATAGTTTTGTCTGACTTATGGTGAAGCTCTGTATTTACTAGAAAGTGAGTGGGAGCACTACAACATTTCGATAAGTATATGTGAATGACATATTGTAGATCGGAAATAATGTAGAATTATTCGCAAAGCATAAAGAAGTGTTTGAAAGGAGTTTTTCAAAGAAAGACCTCGGTAAAGCTACTTACATATTGAGCATCAAGATCTATAGAGATAGATCAAGATGCTTGATAAGTTTTTTCAATGAGTACATACCTTGACAAGATTTTGAAGTAGTTCAAAATGAAACAGTCAAAGAAAGAGTTCTTGCCTGTGTTACAAGGTGTGAAATTGAGTAAGACTCAAAACCCGACCACGGCGAGAAGATAGAAAGAGAATGAAAGTCATTCCCTATGCCTTGGCCATAGGTTCTATAAAGTATGCCATGCTGTGTACCAGATCTGTTATATGCCCTACACTCGAGTTTGGCAAGGAGTACAATAGTGATCTAGGAGTAGATCATTTGGACAGCGATCAAAATTATCCTTAGCGGAATAAGGATATGTTTCTCGATTATGGAAGTGACAAAAGGTTAAATAAGTAAAGGGTTACGTCGATGCAAATTTTGACACCGATCCGATGACTCTAAGTCTCGATCTAGATACATATTGAAAGTGGGAGCAATTAGCTAGAGTAGCTCCGTGCGAGCATTGTAGACATAGAAAATTGCAAAATACATAACGGATCTGAATGTGAAAGACCCGTTGACTAAGATTCTCTCACAAGCAAAACATGATCACACCTTAGTACTCTTTGGGTGTTAATCACATAGCGATGTGAACTAGATTACTGAATCTAGTAAACCTTTTGGGTGTTGGTCACATGGCGATGTGAACTATGGGTGTTAATCACATGATGATGTGAACTATCGATGTTAATCACATGGTGATGTGATCTAGATTATTGACTCTAGTGCAAGTGGGAGGCTGAAGGAAATATGCCCTAGAGGCAATAATAAAGTTATTAGATATTTCCTCATATCATGATAAATGTTTATTATTCATGCTAGAATTGTATTAACCGGAAACATAATACATGTGTGAATATATAGACAAACAGTGTCACTAGTATGCCTCTACTTGACTAGCTTGTTAATCAAAGATGGTTATGTTTCCTAACCATGAACAAGGAGTTGTTATTTGATTAACAAGGTCACATCATTAGTTGAATGATCTGATTGACATGACCCATTCCATTAGCTTAGCACACGATCGTTTAGTATGTTGCTACTGCTTTTATCCATGACATATACATGTTCCTGTAACTATGAGATTATGCAACTCCGTTTGCGGAGGAACACTTTGGTGCTACCAAACGTCACAACGTAATCGGGTGATTATAAAGGAGTACTACAGGTGTCTCCAAAGGCAGATGTTGGGTTGGCGATTTCGAGATTAGGTTTTGTCACTCCGATTGTCGGAGAGGTATCTCTGGGCCCTCTCGGTAATGCACATCACTGAAGCCTTGCAAGCATTACAACTAATGAGTTAGCTGTGAGATGATGTATTACGAGCGAGTAAAGAGACTTGCCGTAACGAGATTGAACTAGGTATTGGATACCGACGATCGAATCTCGGGCAAGTAACATATTGATGACAAAGGAACAACGTATGTTGTTATGCGGTCTGACCGATAAAGATCTTCGTAGAATATGTAGGAACCAATATGGGCATCCAGGTCCGCTATTGGTTATTGACCGAGACGTGTCTCGGTCATGTCTACATTGTTCTCGAACCGTAGGGTCCGCACGCTTAAGGTTTCGATGACGGTTATATTATGAGTTTATGAGTTTTGATGTACCGAAGGAGTTCGGAGTCCCGGATGAGATCGGGGACATGACGAGGAGTCTCAAAATGGTCGAGACGTAAAGATCGATATATTGGACGACTATATTCGAGTTCGGAAAGGTTCCGAGTCATTCGGTATTTTTCGAGTACCGGAGAGTTACGGAATTCGCCGGGAGTATATGGGCCTTATTGGGCCATACGGGAATAAGGGAAAGAGGCCAAAAGGAAGAAGGGGCGCAGCCCCCCTCTAGTCCGAATTGGACAGGGGGTGCAGCCCCCTTTTCCTTCCTCCTCTCCCCCTCTTTCCTTCTCTCCTACTCCAACAAGGAAGGGGGGGAGTCCTACTCCCGGTGGGAGGAGGACTCCTCCTGGCGCGCCCCTCCTGGCCGGCCGAACCCCTCCCCCTGGCTCCTTTATATACGGGGGTAGGGGGGCACCTCTAGACACACAAGACACAAGTATTGATCTACGGATCGTTCCTTAGCCGTGTCGGTGCCCCCTCCACCATATTCCACCTCGGTCATACCGTCGCAAGCTTAGGCGAAGCCTGCGCCGTGAAACATCAAGATCGTCACCACGCCGTCGTCTTGTGGAACTCTCCTCGACACTCGGCTGGATCGGAGTACGAGGGACGTCATCGAGCTGAACGTGTGTCAAGAACTCGGGGGCGCCGGAGTAACGGCGCCGGGATCGGTCGGATCGCGAGGAGAACGTACGACTACTTCCTCTACGTTGTGATCGCTTCCGCTTCGGGTCTACAAGGGTATGTAGACAACACTCTCCCCTCTCGTTGCTATGCATCACCATGATCTTGCGTGTGCGTAGGAAATTTTTGAAATTACTACGTTCCCCAACACCTACCTATTATGGCATTTCCATAGCCATTCCGAGATATATTGCCATGCAACTTTCCACCATTCCGTGTATTATGAGACGCTCCATCATTGTCATATTGCTTTGCATGATCATGTAGTTGACATCGTATTTGTGGCAAAGCCACTTTTATAATTCTTTCATACATTTCGCTCTTGATTCATTGCATATCCCGGTACACCGCCGGAGGCATACACATAGAGTCATATTTTGTCCTAAGTATTGAGTTGTAATTCTTGAGTTGTAAATAAATAGAAGTGTGATGATTTCCATTATTAGAGCATTGTCCCATGTGAGGAAAGGATGACGGAGACTATGATTCCCGCATAAGTTGGGATGAGACTCCGGACATTATGAAAAATAAAAGAGGCCAAAGAAGCCCAAATAAAAAAAAGACCAAAGAAGCCTGATACATCTCCAACGTATCTATAATTTTTGATTGCTCCATGCTACTTTATCTACTGTTTTGGACTATATTGGGCTTTATTTTCCACTTTTATATTATTTTTGGGACTAACCTATTAAACGGAGGCCCAGCCCAGAATTGCTGTTTTTTGCCTATTCCAGTGTTTCGAAGAAACGGAATATCAAACAGAGTCCAAACGGAATGAAACCTTCGGGAACGTGATTTTCTCACCAAACGTGATCCAGGAGACGTGGACCCTACTCCAAGAAGTGCCAGAGGCGGTCACGAGGGTGGAGGGCGCCCCCCTGGGCGCGCCCCCTACCTCGTGGGCCCCCTGACGCTCCACCGACGTACTCCTTCCTCCTATATATACCTACGTATCCCCGAACGATCAGAACAGGAGCCAAAAACCTAATTCCACCGCTGCAACCTTCTGTATCTGTCGTGGATTTGTCACGGCAGATGTCCTAGTGAAAGGACTTAGTCGTGGAGCCATCGCTATGGATTAACTTGAAAGGGTTAAAGCGGACACAAAGACACGAGGGTTTATACTAGTTCGGCCCCTTCGATGAAGGTAAAAGCCTACATCTAGTTGTGATGGAATTGATGTGGTCTCGATGGCTAGGGAGAAAACAAGCTTCGCCTAGGCTCGAGTTGTGGTTGTCTGTCTTGAACCGCCACCGGTCGTCCCTTATATACACGGTGACGCCTGTCGGTCCATAGAGTCCCAACCGTTCATACTGTATCCCGGTTGGTATCCTCTATTCCTAACTTACAATACAAGTTTACATATCATGCCGCCATTACGCTCACAGTTTCTAAACTGACTACAGGCCATGGGCCTTCATCTGCTTACATTACTAATGAAGTTAACCCAGCCCAAATAGGCCGGTTCACGCCTAGTGGTAATATCCCCAACATTAGGCCCCAGATTGATTTGAACTGGTTCATGTCAATCCTTCACAAAATCTTGCCTTGGACATCTTCTGGTAATTGGTAAACCGCCATGTCGTCATCATCTATGGTTATCGTAAACCGGCATGACGTCATCACGAAGCTATCATTTATGACGCCCTCCTTTATTAATAGATCTGCGATATCTAGGTCATCAGCTCCACTTCCAAAAATTTAGCTCCTGGATTCGCGCGCCTGACCTATGTCTGTTGCCTTATAAATAAGACCGAAGGGTCATTTCCTTTTCTTCCCTTCGTCTCTTCTTCTTCGTCTTCCTCGCGTCGCCAGCCTTGGAGCTCCGCCGCCGCCGTCGACCTCTGCATCGTCTTGGGCTGCTGCATCAACCTGAACGCACCAGAGTATTGCGGTATCCTTCCGCATCTTCTTCATTTCCGGTAAGCCTTCTTCTCTTCTTGACCTAGATCTGTTCTTAGGGTTTCATGCTCGCGCCGTGTTCGTCGCCTGTTCATACTCGTACCCTGACTCTTGAATGAATCTGTGAACCCGTGCTCTGTTTAGTAGTAATCTTTTAGCATCCGCCTGTAATTTCACACCTAAGTCCATAGATCTCACATACATATCCGCTCGTTGTTTCACTTCCGTTCTGCCTCACTCTTTTGAATATTTTCTATTTTTTTGAGCTTGCTTTAGATCCACTGCTGCAATAGGATCTTGTGAAACCTGTTTCTGCATACTTAGCCATCCACAATTTCGATTGCTTCCGATGTTTAGATCAAGCGGTTTAACTTAATATAGAAAAAGTTTAGTAAACCGGTATACACCATTAGTCCCCTTGTTGAACCGCCAGAATCCATATGATGCCACTTCATAGAAATCCAGTTTATGTGTACTGCCTCCGGTTTAACATTTGCTCAGATCAGCACCTACTTTTATCCAACATATTCTTGAACCGGAATCACCTATTTCTTGTAGATCTCACTATGGCCAAACAAGTATATGAGTGCAATTGGGTTCCTTCTCGCGTCACAGAAACTCAGCTGGATGACTTAGTCCTGATCGGCGCTTTAGACAGCAAAGATACTATCCACTAGAGGGTTCCTGGTGATGAATGTCCTCCCACACCCCAAGAAGGGAGGTTGTGGTCTTCGCAGATCATTTGGCCCGGGGCTTCAAACCGCCTGGTTTGAAGTTTTACTGGGATGTATTAGCCAATTTTCAGCTCCGTCCGCAAGATATTGGCCCCAATTCTGTTACCAACTTATGTCACTTCCAAGTGCTATCTGAGGTATACCTTCAAGAGGAGCCTTCAGTCGAATTGTTTAGAGACTGCTTCAACTTAAACCGCCGCACTAAATTTACTGACGGCCCCAATACCGAATTGGGCGGTATGGCAATTCAAAAAAGAAAAGAGATCACTTATCCCCACGTCAAACTACATACTCACCCCAAGGAGTGGAATGCAACTTGGTTTTATTGCAAAGACACCTCGCCTGACAATGAAAATCCCTTGCCTGGCTTCCGTCCGGAGCGGCTCAGCAACACTCACCCCTTTCCACAAAGATTAAGTGCCAAGGAAAGAAGTAAATATGCTCCGTAACTGTCCAAGCTCCGAGCCTTTATGGCCAATGGTTTAACGGGAATAGACCTTGCACGCTGTTGGATATCATGGAGCATACTGCCTCTCAGCCGGCAATCCGGTTTGATGTGCAAGTATACTGATAGCGTCGATGACCCACTCCGACACACTAAAATCCAACTCTCTGATGATGAAGTCACAGATTCTGTGAAGAAGATGTTGAATGAACCGGAGCACCTCTGCGCTCAAACTGTTCTGCTTCCTTACTGCGCCACCAACACACCGCCAGCTGTAAGATTTGGATTATTCTGTTATTGAACCTGTTACTGCTTTCTCCTTCTGACATTAATTACTGCTGAACCAGGGTGATAATCCGTTTTGGAGCCAGAAGCTTCCACAAGACAAAACGGAGAAAGCAGGACGGTCAACCCGGCCCAAGACCAAGGTTATCAAGAAGCCAGCTCACAAAAGGAAAACCACCGCTTCATCTGATCCAGCTATTGATGATTATGTGGGTAACCCGGACCTTGAGGTAGAACTTGATTCACTAGGCTTACTTTTTACACGCCTTATTGATGATGATACTTGTCAGGACGACGCTGAAGCCAGCAATGCTGAAGTCGCTGAGGTAACTATTCTATCTTCCGATTCAGAAATTTTGCCTTTGCCAAAATTTCGCCAGGCAAACCGGAAAGTTAAATTTTCTCATCCTCTTGCTTACTTGGATCCCAAATTTCTTATGAAGACTCAAAGAACATGAAGCTCACCGCACAACCCGCACGGTGGCGGTAGTTACCTCCGCGGTTTACCAAACAGTCCGGTTCGAAAACGCCATCTCGAGGTCTCCGACCTTTTATTGATTTATATCCTAAAGCGGGTTTCTTCCGTCGACCTCTTAATCCGTCCGACTCCGATTATCAGGTTACTTCACATTCATCCTCTGGTGAATCGTCGGCCACTCAGCTGCCGCCCCTGAAAACGGTTCTTGGGTAAGCTAGGCTGAACATATGCTTCCGGTATACTGTGTAATAACTTATGCTGTTTCTTGACTCTTTATTTTTCTTTCAGGGCTAAACCTAAACCAAGCAAAAAAGCCCGCCTGGACAAAGCGGCTGAAGAAGATGTCGCCCCAGAACAGGATAAAGCGCCAGATCTTGAAGTGTTTGCTCATGAGGATATTCCCAATGATCCTCCTTTGCAAGACGATGCTATTCCTGAGGAAAGGCCTATCAATACCTCAGTCTCTGCTGACCCACCTGCCAGCTCCGTCCGGATTGAAAAATCCCGTAGTCCTGCTGATAAACCGACCGCACCAACGCAAACCGGTGAGTCTAACGATGATGATGTTGTAATTACTGGCGTAGGTCGCTTTGAACCAGGGAATCCTGTTGCTTTAACCAAGCATACGGTGAAAGAGGATTTTTCTGCCAAGAACAAAGGCAAATGGGATGTAGAACTGGAAACATATGCTGCTCTGAGTGCCCAAGATCTGCATTCTGGTTACTTGAACCAGCTATATACCAGCCGTGACTGTGAAGCTGGCCTGGTAAAAATGATGAGAGACAAATTTGAGGTAACTACGTTGTGTTTCTTCTTTTCCTGCCACTTTATTAATCCTCCTAGCCCCCAAGGACCGGTTTGTAACCTTCTTCAAACCGGGACTTGAGCATAATCCTCATTACTTTGAAATCCATCAATATAGCCCCGAAGGGCCGGTTCAACTTAACATAGTTAAACCGGGACTCCAATAATGATTGTAACATCAGAACATAATTGAGCAAATAGCCATTAGCCCCCAAGTGCCAAGTTGAATACCTGTATTGAGCTTGGGACTTTGTAATAGATGAAAATTGAAGGTGCATTAGCCCCCAAGTATCAAGCATATAACTTGTTATGTGGTTGATACTTCAAATTCTTGTACCGTTTTGTTTAAAACCAAGTCTTGCTCAGATGCGAGGCTGAAGTAAGGGTCAAAGAGGACGGATTCTTGATCTGCAGAAACCTTGAAAACCCAATAGGTGAAACAGGCAAGGCAAGGAAGAATTAACCAAATACTTTGAGCATCATTGAACAATGAAGGAGGGCTTCAAGAAAGAGCGGGCTGATCGGGCCACCGAGAAGGCCACTTCAAAAAGAGCTGAAAATGCTGAAGCTGCCCTTAAACCGGTGGTAGATGAGCTGACCGCCGCGAAGTGGCAAATACACTCTATGACCGCTGCTATCTTTGGTAAGCTCCTTTTAGTTTCTGTGACAACTCTGGCTTGCTTATAATAAATCTGGTTTGAGATCATCCCTGTATTGTTGCAGGTACATGCATTGGGCACTTAGGGTCAGATGTGCGGAAGAAGCTGAAGGCTGCCTACACCTTAGTTGAACAACTGTATACTGGAGCACAGCAGATCATCACCACGGCCTCTCATAACAATCTGGCACCCTCTTTAATCCAGGACACTCTTAATAGGTTGTCAATGCTTCCTGCCCGGATTGAAGAGCTGAAAAAATCTGCTGCTCGAACCGGAGCCATAAATGCCCTGATCCGGGCAAAAGCATGGGTGCCGGATTTCGATCCTATTGAGGCAGCCCAAGGGTATCCCAGCTTGAAGGAAGATGGCTCCGAGTTCAATGAAGATGATTTGAGGGCAATAAACCGTGCAGTGCGCCCTCTAGCTTGTCAATTAGCTGAAGAGGCAGACTTGGCGCATTATCAAGCTCAATACAATGATCAGAATAAGCGAGTGCCTGCCCCAACTCTTGAAGCGGAGAATCTGATTCCTCCAATCCGTAAGCATACTTACGCTCCTGATATTGAACCGTCTTCTCTGATCCATGAAGAGGCTGTCTTTCAAGCTTTAATGGGAATCGACTGGACCACTATTGATTTCCAGCCAATGGATAGAGACGAGGAAGCTGAAGCGGCGCAGGACGATGAGCAGGCTTGAACCGGAAGCCGGTTTAAATAGCTGCCTTACGATGATCCGCCAAAATAACAATGATCATATTTGGGCACCTTGTTACCTTGTAATAGGATAGTCAATACTTCCTCTTTGAATATGCCTTCGTGCATAAGTACTGATGCTTCTGCTTGAAAAAACCTCAATCTATATTTCCTGCAATCAGAAAATCTTGAACTTCGGTGGCGGTTATACCGCCAGCCGGTTTATGACATGGATATATATATATATATATATATATATATCATCAATGTTCTTAAAGCATATAACCATATAGGCGATACAAAGTACCTGCCATCGCTGGGCATGAAGTTGGTTTAGCCAAGCTTGAAGAGGGGGTTTTATAAACCGCTACCGTCAAAGGGGAGAAAACAGCTCCCATGTAAACCGTGCTGGGTTATTATAAGCCCCCCTGTTACTCCATGATGTTAACAGGAACAGTAAACCGGGCATATTGCTCCGGATTAAAAATGAACCGAATCCGTCAGCTGAACCGGCAGAAAGTGTTGTTGGTTTAAAGGAAACACAACGAAAATTAAGAAATAGCCATAAAAGAAATATGGAAGCAAAGGCAATGATAAAAACCGTTTGCAAAAGATATGCTATACTGAGCTGATCAGATGGTGTTACCATGGTCGGACAGGACCAAGCCCCCAATAGGAGTGACAATGGTTCAAGTCAGCCAGGTCCCCAAATGAAACCATGGCATATATGCCAATCAAAAGGCGTGGCAATGGTTCAGGTTCGACCAAGCCCCCAAGTGATTTTGTGGCCTTAGGCCGATCACGAGGCTTGACTGGTTCAGACTTGACCATGTCCCCAAGTGATCTGGTGGCTTTCGCCTATCAAAAGGTGTCGCGTTGGTTCGGACACGACCAAGGCCCCAAGTGATATATAAAAAAGCTAATTTCAAGGGGTAAACCGGAGGCCGCTTTAAAGCAGAACCACTCCATGTAACCGAGCATGATAAGAAAAGACAGAGACCCCGCTTTAGCTGAGGCTCCAGTTTTATTATACCAAAGATAATATATACACTGTCATAATATGTACATAGATAGAGCCAATGGCTCAGGTGTAGTAAGGCCGAAGATGAGCTATGTTCCACGGCCTGTTGGTCTCCTCCTCTGATGTGCGTGAGTTTTTATGCTCTCGAATATCAATCAGATAATATGAGCCGTTGTGCAGATTCTTGCTGACCACGAAAGGTCCCTCCCAAGGTGGGGATAATTTGTGCATATCTGTCTGGTCTTGGATGAGTCGAAGCACCAAATCTCCTTCTTGAAAAGTTCTGGTTCTAACCCGGCGATCGTGATAGCGATTTAAGATCTTGTTGATAAATCGCCGAACGGGCAGCCGCTATATCACGCTCCTCGTCCAATAGGTCCAAAGCGTCTTGTCGTGCTGTCTCATTGTCCGCTTCAACATAAGCCGCCACACGAGGCGAATCGTGCCGGATATCACTAGGGAGAACTGCCTCCGCTTCGTAGACCATAAAAAATGGCGTGTATCCTGTGGATCGGTTGGGTGTAGTATTGATACTCCATAGCACAGATGGTAGTTCTTCAACCCAACATCCTGGTGTTCTTTGTAATGGAACCATAAGCCGGGGTTTGATGCCTCGCAAGATTTCTTGATTAGCCCATTCTGCCTGCCCATTGGACTGGGGGTGAGCCACTGATGATACGTCAAGTCGGATGTGCTCACGTTCACAGAACTCCTTCATAGCACCCTTGGATAAATTGGTACCATTGTCAGTGATGATACTGTGTGGAAAGCCAAAACGGAAAATCACTTTTTTGATGAACTACACCGTTGTCGCTGCATCACACTTGCTGACAGGCTCCGCTTCAACCCACTTGGTAAATTTGTCAACTACCAACAAAAGGTGGGTTTTCTTATCCTTGGATCTTTTAAAAGGTCCGACCATATCCAGCCCCCAAGTTGCAAACGGCCAAGTGATTGGGATCATCCTTAATTCTTGAGCCGGCACATGAGCACGCCTTGAAAATTTCTGACAGCCATCACACCTTTTAACCAAGTCCTCCGCATCAAGATGCATCGTCAACCAAGAGAACCCGTGATTTAAACGCCTTTGCCACCAGAGACTTTGAACCAGCGTGATGACCACAATCCCCTTCATGGATTTCTCGTAAGATTTCACAGCCTTCCTCAGGAGAAACACAACGTTGAAACGCCCCGGATACACTGCAATGATGCAATTCGCCATTGACAATCGTCATAGATTTGGATCGCCAGACTATCTGCCTGGCTAGAATCTCATCCTCTGGCAACTCTCCCCGGTTCATGTACGCAAGATAAGGAACTGTCCAATCCGGAATGACATGCAGAGCTGCCACCAATTGAGCCTCCGGATCAGGAATAGCCAAATCCGCTTCACCTGGGAGCTTGACTGACGGGTTGTGCAACACATCAAGAAAGACATTAGGCGGGACCGGTTTACATTGAGAACCCAACCGGCTTAAAGCGTCCGTCGCTTCATTCTTTCGACGGTCCACGTGATCTACTTGATAACCCTTGGAGTGACCTGCAATATTATCCACCTCACGACGATATGCGGCCATGAGCGGGTCCTTAGACTCCCAAGTGCCAGACACCTGTTGAGCCACGAGGTCCGAGTCACCGAAGCACTTAACCCGGCTCAAGTTCATCTCTTTAGCCATCCGGAGACCATGGAGCAAGGCTTCGTACTCAGCTGCATTATTAGTACAAGGGAACATTAAGTGGAGAACATAGAAAAACTTATCACCTCGTGGGGAAGTTAATACGACTCCAGCCCCCGAGCCTTCCAATTGCCTGGATCCATCAAAATGGATAGTCCAATATGTGTGATCCGGCTTCTCCTCTGGTGCTTCAACTCCATCCAATCATTGCTGAAATCAACAAGTGCTTGAGATTTCACCGCCGTCCGAGGCACGTACTTCAATCCGTGCGGCCCAAGCTCTATAGCCCACTTGGCAATCCGGCCAGTCGCCTCCCGGTTCTGTATAATATTGCCCAAGGGAGCTGAACTGACCACTGTGATGGGGTGCCCTTGAAAATACTGCTTCAACTTCCGGCTGGCCATGAAAACTCCATATACCAGCTTCTGCCAATGCGGATACCTTTGCTTGGATTCAATAAGCATCTCGCTGATATAATAAACCGGCCGCTGAATCGGATATTCCTTGCCTGCCTCCTTGCGCTCCACCACAATAGCCACGCTAACTGCCCGAGCGTTGGCCGCTACGTATAACAATAATGGCTCCTTGTCGACTGGAGCTGCAAGAACGGGCGGATTAACTAATTGCCGCTTTAAGTCCTCCAATGCTTCATCAGCAGCCGGACTCCAAATGAATTGGTCTGTCTTTCTCAGCATCTGATACAAAGGGATACCCTTCTCTCCGAGGCGGCTGATAAACCGGCTCAGTGCGGCGATCCGGCCTACCAAACGCTGAACATCGTTGATACACTTCGGTTTAGCCAGGGAGGTGATAGTCGTAATCTTCTCCGGATTAGCCTCAATTCCTCTGTTGGACACAAGAAAACTGTAGGATCGAAGAAGGTGAGAGTGTCTAGAGGGGGGGGGTGATTAGACTACTCGACAAGATAAAAATTATGCCTTTTGACAAAGACAAGATTTTGGCAGATTTTGCATAACACACAAGTCAAGTAGCATACTACACATGCAATTCTAGAGTATGGGCAGCGGAAAGTAAATTGCACAAGTAGTAAAGAGGGGTGGAGATGATCAAACGCAATTTGGAGACACGGAGATTTTTTCTCGTGGTTCCGATAGGTGGTGCTATCGTCAATCCACGTTGATGGAGACTTCAACCCACGGAGGGTAACGGCTGCGAGAGTCCACGGAGGGCTCCACCCACGAAGGGTCCACGAAGAAGCAACCTTGTCTATGCCATCATGGCATACGCCCACGGAGGGCTAGCCTTACTCGGGGTAGATCTTCACGAAGTAGGCGATCTCCTTGCCCTTACAAACTTCTTGGTTCAACTCCACATCTCGACGGAGGCTCCCAAGCGACACCTAACCAATCTAGGAGGCACCACCCTCCAAAAGGTAATAGATGGTGTTGATGATGATGAACTCCTTGCTCTTGTGCTTCAAATGATAATCTCCCCAACACTCAACTCTCCTCACTGATTTGGCTGTGGTGGAAGAAAGGATTGAGTGGAAAGCAACTTGGGAAGGCTAGAAATCAAGTTTCATATGGTGGGAGTGGAGCAACTTGATCTCAACACAAGGGTAGGTAGTTCTCTTCTCGAAATGTAAGGTAGGAGTGGTAGTTCTTTCGATGGCTCTCTCCACGAATGAAGAGGGGTGGAGGGTATTTATAGCCTCCACACAAAATCCAACCGTTACACACATTTGACCAATCTCGGTCAGACCGAAGTTGACAACTCGGTGAGACCGAAAGTTCAAATCATGTGAACGTTGGGATTTTCGGTGGGACCGAAAATACAAACTCGATGAGTCTGATTCGTGTAAAGACAAGAGCTTGCCAATCTCGGTGAGACCGACTTCATCATCTCGGTGACACCGATTTGATGATGAAGATTCTGAAGCTTGGCAACTCAAGTTTCGTGAGACCGAGTTCGAATCGGAAAATCCGAGATTTCTAGGGTTTGGCTATATGGCTGAGGTGGTTCATCTCGGTGTGACTGAGTTTAGGAAATCGGTGGGACCGAGATTACTTATGAGTGTATGTGGCAGTGAGAGTTGCTGATAGTTTAGGAGATGTATCACTAAGCACTTTGAGCAACCAGATCATTATCATAACCTCATCCCCTTTTAATAGTATTGGCTTTCCTATAGACTCAATGTGATCTTGGATCACTAAACCAAAAATGGAGTCTTGAGCTTTTTCCAATGTTTGCCTTAGCATTTTGAGGGGTCCACCTCTTCAGTCCTTTTGCCATGCCAATGTGGTTGAATTTCCTGAAACATACTTGATAAAAGCATTAGTCCAACCACAAAGTATGTTGTCATTAATTACCAAAACCACCCAGGGAGCAAATGTGCTTTCAAAAACCCAGTAACTTGCCTGCCGGAATACCAAAAACACATTTGGCCGGGTTAAGCATCATCTTGTAAACTCGCAAGTTGTCAAAGGTTTCCTTCAAATCATCCACCAGCGTCTCCTTCTGCCTTGACTTGACCACAATATCATCCACATAGGCGTGCACATTGCGGCCGATCTGTTTATGCAGGCAATTATGTACACACCGTTGATAAGTGGCTTGAGCACTCTTGAGCCCAAAAGGCATAGATACATAGCAGAAGGCTCCGAAGGGAGTAATGAACATTGTCTTCTCCTGGTCCTTAACCGCCATTTTGATCTGATGATAACCAGAATATGCATCCAAAAAACTCAAACGCTCACAGCCCGCCGTGGCATCAATGATCTGGTCAATGCGGGGGAGGGCAAAAGGATCCGCTGGACAAGCCCTGTTAAGATCCGTGTAATCCACACACATACGCCAAGTGTCGTTTTTCTTAAGAACCAGCACCGGATTAGCAAGCCACTCGGATGGAACACCTCAATGATAAAACCAGCCGCTAAGAGTCCGCCACTTCCTCTCAATGGCTTTGTGCCTCTCTTCGTTAAACCGGCGGAGAAATTGCTTTACCGGTTTATACTTAGGATCCACATTAAGAGTGTGCTCGTGAGTTCCTCGGTACACCGCATGTCAGAAGGTTTCCATGCAAAAATGTCCCGATTCTCATGGATGAACTCGATGAGCGCGCTTTCCTATTTAGGGTCCAAGTTGCCACTGACAGTGAACTGCTTAGATGAATCGCCGGGTACGAAGTCAACAAGCTTGGTCTCAGCTGCCGATTTGAACTTCAGATCCGAATCATGCTCTGTGGTTGGCTTCTTCAAAGGGGTCATGTCCGCCGGATCAACATTGTCCTTATAATATTTCAACTCCTCCGTGGCACAAACCGACTCTGCATAAGCCGCATCACCTTCCTCACATTCCAAAGCAACCTTACGGCTCCCATGAACTGTTATTGTCCCCTTGTAACCCGGCATTTTGAGGTGCAAGTAGATATTACAAGGCCGCGCCATGAATTTGGAATAAGCCGGCCGCCCAAACAAGGCGTGATACGGGCTCCGGATCTTCACTACCTCAAAGGTTAGTTTTTCGGATCAGGAATCATGCTCGTCCCCAAAAGCCACGTCCAGGGCTATCTTACCAACAGGATATGCTGATTTGCCAGGCACCACACCATGGAACACCATATTAGACGGTCTGAGATCTTTGTCTGTTAGGCCCATGCGGCGGAATGTTTCATAATATAGGATGTTAATACTACTCCCTCCATCCATGAGTACCTTGGTGAATTTATAACCTCCCACCTGAGGGTCTGCCACTAATGCTAGCTGGCCCGGATTGTCAACCTGGGGTGGGTGGTCCTCCCTGCTCCACACGATAGGCTGCTCCGACCAGCGTAAGTAACGTGGTACCGCCGGTTCAACAGAGTTCACTGCTCGCTTGTGGAGTTTTCGGTCGCGCTTATCCAAGCTAGTTGTGAAAACATGATATTGTCCATTGTTCAACTGTTTTGGCTGGCTCTGATAACCCGACTGCTGCTGCTGTTGACTGTTCTGATTATTCTGGTTGTTGTGACCGCCCTGATTGAAACCTGAACCGGAAGCTCCATCGTGACCCGGCCCATGTAAACCAGATCCTGAACCGTCTCCTGGCCCGCGGTCATACCGGAAGGCACTAGAGTTTTTAAACTCCTGCATAATATAACAATCCTTCCAAAGGTGGTTAGACGGCGCCTCCTTCGTCCCATGCTTTGGGCAAGGCTGATTCAACAAATAATTCAAACGATCCGCGTTAGGATTTGGAGCCCCATTACGATTTGCCGCTTTACCTCCGCGCCGCTGACCCCTGTCATGTGCGTTAGTGTTAGCCACAAAGTCCATGCTGCCATCCGCCTTGCGCTTGCCTCCGTTTCCATGACCCGCCGGTTTGTACTGTTGCCCCTTGGAGTTGCTATTCTTCTTTCCCTTCCCTGCTTCATCATCGTCAGTCTCGGGATCCTTGGTACTATCTGAATCAGCATACTTCACTAAAGCGGCCATGAGAGTTCCCATGTCATTACAAAACCGCTTCATGCGCCCCAATTTCAATTTTAAAGGCTTAAACCGGCAGTTGCCCTCCAGGGTTAAGATCGCAGAGTCAGCATTGATCCTGTCAGACGAGTGCAAGACTTCCGAAACGCGGCGTACCCAATGGGTTGTTGATTCTCCGTCCTCCTGAACACAAGCTGCCAAGTCTACTATGGACTTGGGTTGCTTACACGTATCTTTGAAATTCTGGATAAACCGGGCCTGCAACTGGGCCCATGAGCTGATAGAATTGGGCGGCAGGCTCTTCAACCAAGTACGGGCCGTGCCTTCAAGCATCATGGTGAAGTACTTTGCACACGCGGTCTCATCCACATCTAGCATCTCCATGGCCATCTCATAACTCTCTACCCACGCTTCCGGAGATAAATCAGTAGTGTAATTCGGCACCTTGCGCGGACCCTTGAAATCTTTGGGTAGGCGTACATTGCGTAAAGCGGGGACTAAACAAGGCACTCCCAACGCGGATGCGACCCCTGGCCCGGCAAAGGTGGTAGGGCGAACCGGTGTAAGCTGACCCGCCTCGTTCTGTGCTGCTAACTCGGCCTCCCTTCGTGCCCGGGCCCGGTCCACCACATCCTGAGCATCGCGAACACCACCTGCAGGGTTATTGCCACGGGCCGCTTCACGGACTCGCGCGTTGCTCGATATGGCCGGTTCATCAATGCACCTGCTATAGCTTCGGCTTGGACGAGGTGTGGAGTGAATCCGGTCGCGGCTGTATGAATATGCCTCCTGTTGAATCAGCGCGGTCCGGAGAAGTTCCTTAACCCGCGCGTCTCTATCGCTATGGAGAATCCCTTCGACCGGATAGCCTCTAATCGCGCGGCAACTGCAACAAGATTGTCCATAGGATTAGAATAATGACACGGAGGTGTCTGAACCGGCGGAGGAAACACGATGTTCGCTGAGGAGGTTCCATCAGCGGGTTGGACCATCGCCCACGCCCCGTGCCTCGATCCGGTTTGCCTCCACGGTACCTGGCGGATTCTCGGCCCAGCTCCGGAGTGTGAAAGAGATTTGAGGGTCAAACCCTAACGGCAAAGCGTGATCTGTGCTTACGCTTCAAGACCTCCCGTGATGCGTTACGGTCAAGCATGAGCTTATAGGCTCAAGCGCCCAAAGCGCCCGCTCTGCAGCCATCCTGCCCTTTTTCGCCGCCGAGATCCGCTTTGGCTTGTATGATATGCTCTCTCACCTTTGCAATCTCGCATCATGGGCCTCGATCTGCTGGATTGGCTTCGCCATAAGCGCTAGTGCATCAAACAGTCGACAGAACTTGAACCGGCGAGCACACAAGGCCTCCTGCCCTGCTGCTGCCGCCGCCGCTGATCCGGAGAGCATTGCTGCGGCGGTCGAAGAGTGATTCGCCGCTGTGTGCCGGCCATGAATATTCCAACCCGGTTGATCTGATCTGGGGGGTCCGGAATACTGTCGCCATCGGAACAACCCCTAACCTGGTCGTCTTGCAACTAGTATAGCTATTCGGTCTCTCCAGTCGAGGACTCGTCACCGGAATAGACGACGGTCTCGCTACTGTGTTCTGACTCGTCCTCACGCTCTCCTCCGTGGATGACTCCGATGAAGGCACGCTTCACGGCTGGTTTAGCCTGGGCAGATCTCACACGCTGAGCCGTCTCGACGAGGTCGGTGCAGATGTCCGGCTCAGGCCCAGGCTCATCGATCTTGCCGATGAAAACGTGTATGCCACCAAAGGGGACCCGGTACCCGTACTCGATCGAATCGGCCTCGGGACCCCATCCTGCGTCGTCGATGTAGATCTTGCCACGATGACTCTTGGTCATCCGGCCCACAGCATAGCCTTCGAGTCCTTTGAGCTTGCCCTCCAAGATCGTCAAACCATCGTGCGATTGCCCCACGGTGGGCGCCAACTGTCGTGGATTTGTCATGGCAGATGTCCTAGTGAAAGGACTTAGTCGTGGAGCCATCGCTATGGGTTAACTTGAAAGGGTTAAAGCGGACACAAAGACACGAGGGTTTATACTAGTTTGGCCCCTTCGATGAAGGTAAAAGCCTACGTCTAGTTGTGATGGAATTGATGTGGTCTCGATGGCTAGGGAGCAAACAAGCTTCGCCTAGGCTCGAGTTGTGGTTGTCTGTCTTGAACCGCCGCCGGGTCGTCCCCTTATATACACGGGTGACGCCCGTCGGTCCATAGAGTCCCAACCGGTTCATACTCGTATCCCGGCTGGTATCCCTCTATTCCTAACTTACAATACAAGTTTACATATCATGCCGGTTTATGGCTACAGTTTCTAAACCGACTACAGGCCATGGGCCTTCATCTGCTTACATTACTAATGAAGTTAACCCGGACCAAATAGGCCGGTTCACGCCTAGTGGTAATATCCCCAACAGTATCCACGGGATCCCATCTTGGGGCCCGTTGCGGAGCTCCGCCGGAGGGGGCATCCACCATGGAGGGCTTCTACATCAACACCATAGCCCCTCCGATGAAGTGTGAGTAGTTTACTTGGACCTTGGGTCCATAGCTAGTAGCCGATGGCTTCTTCTCTCTTTTGGATCTCAATACAATGTTCTCCCCTCTCTTGTGGAGATCTATTCGATGTAATCTTCTTTTTGCGGTGTGTTTGTTGAGATCGATGAATTGTGGGTTTATGATCCAAGATTATCTATGGAAAATATTTGATTCTTCTCTGAATTCTTTTATGTATGATTGAGTTATCTTTGCAAGTCCTTGAATTATCCTTTTGGTTTGGCTGACTAGATTGGTAGTTCTTGCAATGGGAGAAGTGCTTAGCTTTGGGTTCAATCTTGCGGTGTCCTTACCCAAAGGATGTAAAGGGTTGCAAGGCATGTATTGTATTGTTGCCATCGAGGATAACAAGATGGGGTTTTTATCATATTGCATGAATTTATCCCTCTACATCATGTCATCTTGCTTAAGGCGTTACTCTATTTTTAACTTAATACTCTAGATGCATGCTGGATAGCGGTCGATGAGTGGAGTAATAGTAGTAGATGCAGAATCGTTTCGATCTACTTGTCTTGGACGTGATGCCTATATACAAGATCATTGCCTAGATATGCTCATAACTATGCTCAGTTCTATCAATTGCTCAACAGTAATTTGTTCACCCACCGTAGAATATCTATGCTCTTGAGAGAAGCCACTAGTGAAACCTATGGCCCCCGGGTCTATTCTCATCATATCAATCTCTATCGCTTTATTTACTTGCTTTGTTTTTACTTTGCCTTTTACTTTTTACTTTGCATCTATCTATCAAAAATACCAAAAATATTATTTATCATCTCTATCAGATCTCACTCAAGTAAGTGACCGTGAAGGGATTGACAACCCCTAATCGCGTTGGTTGCGAGTTGCTATCGTTTTGTGTAGGTACGAGGGACTTGTGCGTGGTCTCCTACTGGATTGATACCTTGGTTCTCAAAAACTGAGGGAAATACTTACGCTACTTTGCTGCATCATCCTCTCCTCTTTGGGGAAATCCAATGCAGTGCTCAAGAGGTAGCAAGAAGAATTCCTGGCGCCGTTGCCGGGGAGGCTCACGCAAGCAAGTCAACCATACCAAGTACCCATCGCAATCCCTATCTTTTGCATTACAGTATTTGCCATTTGCCTCTCATTTTCGTCTCCCCCACTTCACCCTTGCCGTTTTATTTGCCCTCTCTTTCCCAATCTCCTCCTCTCCTTTCCGTTTGCCTTTTTCTCGTTGCCTTTCTGTTTGCTCGTGTGCTAGTTTACTTATTTGTCGCGATGGCTCTACCTAGATTTGGTGACCTTCACCTTAAAAGGCTAGAGGAGATCGAAAGCAACGTCAGAAAGTTTATGGTTTTGCAATTTGAGCACAATAATTTCTTTAGAAACGAACTTAAGGAACAAAAAAGTTTTATGAGCTATATGAATAAATAACTCGATGATATGTCTAAAGAATTTGATGGTATAAGGACCCAAATTGCTCGTCTTGAAAAGATGACCGCTGAAATTTTGGATATGCAAGCTACCTTAGTCAATAAGATGGCCGCTAAACCGAATTCCTATGAAAATCAAGATGAAGATCTGAAGTTATTGATGTGTCCCCCATTAAATCTTTGTTTTGCAATATGAATCTTGATGAAACTGAATATGATCTTCCTTTACCTAGAAGGCATTCTAAGAATTCAGAGTTTCTAGATCTTGATGATGAATTTGATGAAAGTGGGATTGAATAAATAAAAACCAAGATGTTGCTAAACCCACTATTTTGGATCTCAAGGAATTTAATTATGAAAATTGCTCTTTGATTGGTTGTATTTCCTTGTTGCAATCCGTGCTAGATTCTCCTCATGCTTATAGTCAAAATAAGGCCTTTACCGAACACATTGTTGATGCCTTGATGCAACCTTATGAAGAAAAACTTGAGTTGAAAGTTTCTATCCCTAGAAAACTCTATGATGAGTGGGAACCTACTATTAAAATTAAAATTAAAGATTATGAGTTTCATGCTTTGTGTGATTTGGGTGCTAGTGTCTCTACTATTCCCAAAACTTTATGTGATTTGCTAGATTTCCGTGATTTTGATGATTGCTCTCTAAACTTGCATCTTGCGGATTACACTATTAAAAAACCTATGGGAAGAATTAATGATGTTCTTATTGTTGCAAATAGGAATTATGTGCCCGTAGATTTATCGTTCTTGATATAGATTGCAATCCTTCATGTCCTATTATTCTTGGTAGACCTTTCCTTAGAACGATTGGTGCAATTATTGATATGAAGGAAGGGAATATTAGATTCCAATTTCCCTTAAAGAAGGGTATGGAACACTTCCCTAGAAAGAAAATAAAATTACCATATGAATCTATCATGAGAGACACTTATGGATTGCCTACCAAAGATGGCAATACCTAGATCTATCCTTGCTTTTATGCCTAGCTAGGGGCGTTAAACGATAGCGCTTGTTGGGAGGCAACCCAATTTTATTTTGTGTTTTTTTGTTTTTTCTTCTGTTTAGGAATAAATAATCCATCTACCCTCTGTTTGGATGTGGTTTTGTCTTTTAATTAGTGTTTGTGCCAAGTAGAACCTATAGGATAACCTACGATGATAGTTGACTTGATTCTGCTGAAAAACAGAAACTTTGCACGCACGAATATAATTTTGTTAAATCACCGGAACGTGCTTTTGCGTTGATTCTTTTTGATTCTGATCGATAAACATATTTTCCAGGACTTCCTATTTTGGTAGAATTTTTAGAGTTCCAGAAGTTTGTGTTAGTTACAGATTTCTACAGACTGTTCTGTTTTTGACAGATTCTGTTTTACATGTGTTGTTTGCTTATTTTGATGAATCTATGGCTAGTAAAATAGTTTATAAACCATAGAGAAGTTGGAATACAGTAGTTTTAACATCAATATAAATAAAGAATGAGTTCATTACAGTACCTTAAGTAGTTCTTTGTTTTCTTTCTCTAATGGAGCTCACGAGATTTCTGTTGAGTTTTGTGTTGTGAAGTTTTCAAGTTTTGGGTGAATTCTTTTGATGGATTATGGAACAAGGAGTGGCAAGAGCCTAAGCTTGGGGATGCCCATGGCACCCCCAAGATAATACAAGGACACCAAAAATTCAAAGCTTGGGGATGCCCCGGAAGGCATCCCCTCTTTCGTCCACTTCCATCGGTAATTTACTTGGAGCTATATTTTTATTCACCACATGATATGTGTTTTGCTTGGAGCGTCTTGTATTATTTGTGTCTTTGCTTGTTAGTCTACCACAATCATCCTTGCTGTACAAACCTTTTGAGAGAGCCATACATTAATTGGAATTTGTTAGAATACTCTAGGTGCTTCACTTATATCTTTTGAGCTTGATAGTTTTGCTCATAGTGCTTCACTTATATCTTTTGAGCGTGATAATTTTTGCTCTAATGCTTCACTTATATCTTTTAGAGCATGGTGGTGGATTTGTTTTAAAGAAACTATTGATCTCTCATGCTTCACTTAGATTATTTTGAGAATCGTTAATAGCATGGTAATTTGCTTAATGTTAATATACTTGGTGTTCAAGATATGTGAAACTTTCTTTTGAGTGAATTGAATAATAAGATAAGTTTGATGCTTGATAATTGTTTTGAGATATGGAGGTAATAATATCAAAGTCGTGCTAGTTGGGTGATTATGAATTTGAGAAATACTTGTGTTGAAGTTTGCAAGTCCCGTAGCATGCACGTATGGTTAAAGTTGTGTAACAAATTTGAAACATGAAGTGTACCTGGCTTGTGCATCCTTATGAGTGGCGGTCGGGGACGAGCGATGGTCTTTTCCTACCAATCTATCCCCCTAGGAGCATGCGCGTAGTAATTGTTTTTTGATGACTTCTAAATTTTTGCAATAAGTATATGAGTTCTTTTGACTAATGTTGAGTCCATGGATTATACACACTCTCACCTTTTCGCCTTTGCTAGCCTCTTCGGTACCGTGCATCGCCCTTTCTCACCTTGAGAGTTGGTGCAAACTCCGTCGGTGCATCCAAACCCCGTGATACGATACGCTCTATCACACATAAACCTCCTTATATCTTCCTCAAAACTGCCACCATACCTACCTATATGGCATTTACATAGCCATTCCGAGATATATAGCCATGCAACTTCCACCATCACCATCATGACATACATTACTTTTGTCATATTGCCATTGCATGATCATGTAGTTGACATCGTATTTGTGGCAACGACACAATGCATTATTTTCCATACATGTCACTCTTGATTCATTGCACCATCCCGGTACACCGCCGGAGGCATTCATATAGAGTCATATCTTGTTCTAAGTTTCGAGTTGTAATCCTTATGTTGTAATCAATAGAAGTGTGATGATCATCATTATTAGAGCATTGCCCAAACAAAAAAAAGAGAAAGGTCATAAGAAAAAGAAAAAGAAAGGCACAAAAAAAGGGCAATGCTACTATCTCTTTTTCCACACTTGTGCTTCAAAGTAGCACCTTGTCCTTCATGTAGTGAGTCTCATATATTGTGCTTCAAAGTAGCACCTTGTTCCTCATGTAGTGAGTCTCATAAAGTTGTCTTTTTCATACTAGTGGGAATTTTTCATTATAGAACTTGGCTTGTATATTCCTACGATGGGCTTCCTCAAATGCCCTAGGTCTTCATGAGCAAGCGAGTTGGATGCACACCCACTAGTTTTCTTTTGTTGAGCATTCATAGCTCTAGTGCATCCGTTGCATGGCAATCCCTACTCCTCATGTTGACATCAATTGATGGGCATCTCCATAGCCCGTTGATTAGCCTCGTCAATGTGAGGCTTTCTCCTTTTTTGTCTTCTCCACACAATCCCCATCATCATATTCTATTCCACCCATAGTGCTATATCCATGGCTCACGCTCATGTATTGCGTGAAGGTTGAAAAAGTTTGAGATTATTTAAGTATGAAACAATTGCTTGGCTTGCCATCGGGGGTATAGAAGTTGGGAACATCTTTGTGTGATGAAAATGAAGCATAGCCTAACTATATGATTTGTAGGGATGAACTTTCTTTTGCCATGTTATTTTGAGAAGGCATGATTGCTTTGATTAGTATGCTTGAAGTATTATTATTTTTGTGTCAATATGAACTTTTGCCTTGAATCTTTTGGATCTGAATATCCATATCACAATTAAGAAGATTTACATTGAAATTATGCAAAAGTATCACTCTGCATCAAAAATTCTTTTTTTATCATTTACCTACTCGAGGACGAGCAGGAATTAAGCTTGGGGATGCCTGATACGTCTCCAACGTATCTATAATTTTAGATTGCTTCATGCTACTTTAACTACTGTTTTGGACTATATTGGGCTTTATTTTCCACTTTTATATTATTTTTGGGACTAACCTATTAACTGGAGGCCCAGCCCAGAATTGCTGTTTTTTTGCCTATTTCAGTGTTTCGAAGAAACGGAATATCAAACGGAGTCCAAACGGAATGAAACCTTCGGGAATGTTATTTTCTCACCGAACGTGATCCAGGAGACTTGGACCCTACTCCAAGAAGAGACAGAGGCGGTCACGAGGGTGGAGGGCGCCCCCCTACCTCGTGGGCCCCCTGACGCTCCACCGACGTACTCCTTCCTCCTATATATACCTACGTATCACCGAACGATCAGAACAGGAGCCAAAAACCTAATTCCACCGCCGAACCTTCAGATCCACGAGATCCCATCTTGGGGCCTGTTAGGAGCTCACGAGGGGGCATCCACCACGGAGGGCTTCTACATCAACACCATAGCCCTCCGATGAAGTGTGAGTAGTTTACTTCAGACCTTGGGTCCATAGCTAGTAGCTAGATGGCTTCTTCTCTCTTTTGGATCTCAATACAATGTTCTCCCCTCTCTTGTGGAGATCTATTCGATGTAATCTTCTTTTTGCAAGTGTGTTTGTTGAGACCGATGAATTGTGGGTTTATGATCCAAGATTATCTATGGAAAATATTTGATTCTTCTCTGAATTCTTTTATGTATGATTGAGTTATCTTTGCAAGTCTCTTCGAATTATCCTTTTTGGTTTGGCCAACTAGATTGGTAGTTCTTGCAATGGGAGAAGTGCTTAGCTTTGTGTTCAATCTTGCGGTGTCCTTACCCAATGACAGAAAGGGTTGCAAGGCACATATTGTATTGTTGCCATCGAGGATAACAAGATGGGGTTTTTATCATATTGCATGAATTTATCCCTCTACATCATGTCATCTTGCTTAAGGCGTTACTCTGTTTTTAACTTAATACTCTAGATGCATGCTGGATAGTGGTCGATGAGTGGAGTAATAGTAGTAGATGCAGAATCATTTCGATCTACTTGTCTTGGATGTGATGCCTATATACATGATCATTGCCTAGATATGCTCATAACTATGCTCAATTCTGTCAATTGCTCAACAGTAATTTGTTCACTTACCATAGAATATCTATGCTCTTGAGAGAAGCCACTAGTGAAACCTATGGCCCCCGGGTCTATTCTCATCATATCAATCTCTATCGCTTTATTTACTTGCTTTGTTTTTACTTTGCCTTTTACTTTTTACTTTGCATCTATCTATCAAAAATACCAAAAATATTATTTATCATCTCTATCAGATCTCACTCTCGTAAGTGGCCGTGAAGGGATTGACAACCCCTAATCGCGTTGGTTGCAAGTTGCTATCGTTTTGTGTAGGTACGAGGGACTTGTGCGTGGTCTCCTACTGGATTGATACCTTGGTTCTCAAAAACTGAGGGAAATACTTACGCTACTTTGCTCCATCATCCTCTCCTCTTCGGGGAAATCCAACGCAGTGCTCAAGAGGTAGGAAAGCCCACCAAAAAAGATATAAAAAAAGAAAAAAAAATGAGAGAAAAAGAGAGAAGGGACAATGTTACTATCCTTTTTCCACACTTGTGCTTCAAAGTAGCACCATGATCTTCATGATAGAGAGTCTCCTATGTTGTCACTTTCATATACTAGTGGGAATTTTTCATTATAGAACTTGGCTTGTATATTCCAATGATGGGCTTCCTCAAAATGCCCTAGGTCTTTGAGAGCAAGCAAGTTGGATGCACACCGACTTAGTTTCTTTTGATGAGCTTTCATACATTTATAGCTCTAGTGCATCCGTTGCATGGCAATACCTACTCCTCGTATTGACATCAATTGATGGGCATCTCCATAGCCCGTTGATTAGCCTCGTCAATATGAGACTTTCTCCTTTTTTGTCTTCTCCACATAATCCCTATCATCATACTCTACTACACCCATAGTGCTATGTCCATGGCTTACGCTCATGTATTGCGTGAGGGTTGAAAAGGCTGAAGCGCGTTGAAAAGTATGAACCAATTGCTTGGCTAAAACCGGGGTTGTGCATGATGGGAGCATTTTGTGTGACGAAAATTAAGCATGGCTAAACTATATGATTTTGTAGGGATAAGCTTTCTTTGGCTATGTTATTTTGATAAGACATAAACTGCTTGGTTAGCATGCTTGAAGTATTACTATTTTTATGTCAATATTAAACTTTTATCTTGAATCTTTTGGATCTAAACATTCATACCACAATAAAGAGAATTACATTGGTAAATATGTTAGGTAGCATTCCACATCAAAAATTTTGTTTTTATCATTTACCTACTCGAGGACGAGCAGGAATTAAGCTTGGAGATGCTTGATACGTCTCCAACGTATCTATAATTTTTGATTGTTCCGTGCTTTTATATTATCTGTTTTGGATGTTTAATGGGCTTTATTATACACTTCTATAATATTTTTGGGACTAACCTATTAACCGGAGGCCCAGTCCATATTGCTGTTTTTTTGCCTATTTCAGTGTTTTGCAGAAAAGGAATATCAAACGGAGTCCAAACGGAATGAAACCTTTGGGGGAATCGTTTTTGGAACAAACGCAATCCAGGAGACTTGAAGTAGATGTCAGGGAAGCAACGAGGTGGCCACGAGGGTCCAGGGCGCGCCCTACCCCCTAGGAGCGCCCCCACCCTCGTGGGCCCCTTGTGGCTCCCCTTACCGACTTCTTTCGCCTATATATATATATATCCATATACCCTGAAAACATCCGGGAGCACAATAGATCGGGAGTTCCGCCGCTGCAAGCCTCTGTAGCCACCAAACCTCTTGGGAGCCCGTTCTGGCACCCTGCCGAACGGGGAATCCATCACCGGTGGCCTTCTTCATCATCCTGGCGCTCTCCATGACGAGGAGGGAGTAGTTCACCCTCGGGGCTGAGGGTATGTACCAGTAGCTATGTGTTTGATCTCTCTCTCTCTCTCTTGTGTTCTTGAGATGGTACGATCTTGATGTACCGCGAGCTTTGCTATTATAGTTGGATCTTATGATGTTTCTCCCCCTCTACTCTTTTGTAATGGATTGAGTTTTCCCTTTGAAGTTATCTTATCAGATTGAGTCTTTAAGGGTTTGAGAACACTTGATGTATGTCTTGCATGTGCTTATCTGTCGTGACAATGGGATATTCACGTGATCTACTTGATGTAAGTTTTGGTGATCAACTTGCGGGTTCAGTGACATTGTGAACTTATGCATAGGGGTTGGCACACGTTTTCGTCTTGACTCTCCGGTACAAACTTTGGGGCACTCTTTGAAGTTCTTTGTGTTGGTTGAATAGATGAATTTGAGATTGTGTGATGCATATCGTATAATCATACCCACGGATACTTGAGGTAACATTGGAGTATCTAGGTGACATTAGGGTTTTGGTTGATTTTTGTCTTAAGGTGTTATTCTAGTACAAACTCTAGGATAGATCAAACGGAAAGAATAGCTTCATGTTATTTTACTACGGACTCTGGAATAGATTGATCAGAAAGAATAACTTTGAGGTGGTTTCCTACCATACCATAATCTCTTCGTTTGTTCTCCGCTATTAGTGACTTTGGAGTGACTCTTTGTTGCATGTTGAGGGATAGTTATATGATCCAATTATGTTATTATTGTCGAGAGAACTTGCACTAGTGAAAGTATGAACCCTAGGCCTTGTTTCCTAGCATTGCAATACCGTTTGTGCTCACTTTTATCATTAGTTACCTTGCTGTTTTTATAATTTCAGATTACAAAAACCTATATCTACCATCCATATTGCACTTGTATCACCATCTCTTCGCCGAACTAGTGCACCTATACAATTTGCCATTGTATTGGGTGTGTTGGGGACACAAGAGACTCTTTGTTATTTGGTTGCAGGGTTGTTTGAGAGAGACCATCTTCATCCTACGCCTCCCACGGATTGATAAACCTTAGGTCATCCACTTGAGGGAAATTTGCTACTGTCCTACAAACCTCTGCACTTGGAGGCCCAACAACGTCTACAAGAAGAAGGTTGTGTAGTAGACATCATTGACACCAAGGAGGAAGTGCCCGAGGCCGTGGAGTTTAATTTTATCACACGAGACAACTTAAATGAAGCTATGGCTTCACTTAAGACATCTATGATGACCGAAGTCAGGTCCATGCTTAAAGAATTGCTTGAGGGGTTGAAAGCTTCTCCCGACCCTTTGCTTGTGGTTAATCCCACCGCATAGGAGTCGGAGGCCAATTCTGCTAAGGAAGCGGCTAAAGGTACTCATGTTTTCCCCTCATGACAAGAATGGGACAGGAACCTTTGCCTCGGTTCCCTCTCCCCCGGTCTATGGACGACCGGTTCCTACAACTCGCATTAATAATCTTGGTCCTCCTCCTAAGCTTGTTAAGGGTGATTTTGCTAATTGGGTTTTTCGCATCAAGTCTCATTTGAATCACAGCTCAACAAACCTTTGGAAAATCATTGAGCAAGGCTTCTACCCGCATCATCCAAACAACTTCACCCGAAGAGAAGAAGCGGACAATCAATACAATCACTCCGCTTTGTTCATCCTTCAAGATGCGGTCCCTCCCAAGATCTATCCCACTTACGTCCCTTCACTCGTGCAATGGATTGTTGGGATCACATAGTATCTTTGTACATGGGGAGCTCGAGCATCCAACGGTCCAACTTTGAAGTGGTCCTTGATGAGGTCGATGAATTCGTGATGCTAGAAGATGAGGATCCACGTGATCTCCACCGGAGGGTGACAACTCTTGCAGTTGCTCTCCAAGACCATGGGAGCAAGGATACGGATGACCATTGGATCAAGCGCAAGTTTCTAAGGGCCATCATGCCATTCAACAAGGCCATGTCTTCCGTGATTCGTCAAAGGTCGTACTTTCACACCTTAACCTCTAGTGAAGTGTTGGATGAGTTTATTGCCATGAACATCATGAACAAGACCGCCGACAATGCTCTTGATTGTGTTCAGTCAAAGAAAAGCTCAACCACTCTTGCTTTGAAGGCCAAGGCCATTCCAGAAGAAGAAGAGGAGGAAGAAGAGGAGTGTTGCCCCGTGGACACCAAATATACTTACCATGAGCACATGGCTCTTGCATCAAGGCAATTTTGGGGCAACAAGAGGAACTCAAGGTCCAACTTCACCAAGAACAACTCAAGTGGCTCAAAGAACAAGCAGTGAGTAAGGACTTTCTACAACTGCAGCAATGTGAGTCACTTTGTGGTGGAGTGCTCTTATGAGTAGAGGGAAGACAATGGTGGCAAACTCAATCACAAAGACAAAGCCAAGTCTTTCCCAAGGAAGAACAACTTCACCAAGAAGACACCTCCAAAGGGCTTGGTGGCACATGAAGAGTACACCTCAGATGATGATGAAGAATACACAAGTGGAGAAGAAATGGCAACAACGACCATTGCCATTGCCACATCTTCCCCCTCCAAGGTGTCTCTCTTCGGTGCCCCCAACAAAAACACCATTGCCAAGTGTCTCATGGACAAAGGTATCAACAAGGTAACCTTAAACATCAAAACCACCATCACAACAACTCCTTCATTGATAGATTGTGTCGATGATAGCGAGGTGGTAAATGTTGATGAGAATGAGTTTACCAAGTTCGTGGGTAAGCTCAAGGGTGAATCCAGGAAGCACTTTGTTGCTCTCTTGGAACAACTTGGTGAGGCAAATGATATCACTGAATCTCATGAGGATACCATCTCCAAGTTGTAGGGGCATAGTCATGACTATGCCGATGAGATTGCGGATCTTTCCATTGCTCTTGAGGAAGAGCGAGGTCTTCGTTTCACTCTTGAGGAGTCACACAACGTTGATCATGCTAAATTGCAAAAAGATCTTGATCATGCTATTGTTCTTACTCGTGTGCTTAAATCTGAGAAAGTTGCACTTGGTGTTGGCCATGATAGACTCAAGTAAGAGTTTGATACACTTGACAAGGCTCACAAGGTCTTGAAGGGTGTTCATGCTTCTCTCAAAGAGTCTCATGATCAACTCCAAGTGAAGCTAACCAAGGAGATTTCCACATGTCCTCCTTTCGTTCTAATTGATAATGCCCATGCTACTAACCCTTGTTGTGAGCATGTGCATCTTGTGGAGGAAAAGGCCAAGTTGAAAGAGCAACTTGAGAATGGCCCTATGACATGCATACAAGGCGAAAAGAACCTCAATGACCTTTTGACTAACCAAAAGGAAGTTGTGAGGAAGGAAGGAGTTGGGTTTGTGCCCAAGTTAAAGAAGAATAAGAAGAACAAGACCAAGCAACCTCTCCCGCCCAAGGAAACATTTGTCAAGGAGGGTGAAGGTACTCATGAGAAGAAGAAGAACAAGGAAGTGGGTGGTAATGCCAAAAAGGGCAAAACCACCTCTAACAACAAAGTCGATGACTTTAACCCCTCTTATGTTTTATGTCGTGCTAGTGATGGGCATGTTTACGCTAAATTCATTGGTTCTTATTATGAATACATTGAATGGTCTATTTGGGTTCCTAAGACCCTTGTTACTAACCTCAAAGGACCCATTCAAGAATGGGTACCTAAATCCAAGCATTGATCTCTTGTAGGAGTTTGCTTCCGCTGGAGTCATGGTTGCTTGATAGTGGAGCAACAAATCATATGACCGGGAGCAAGGACTTGGTGGTGGATGTGCATCCAATTCCATCTAAGCCCACCCATGTCCAATTCGGTGATGCGTCGATATCTAAGGTATTGGGACTTGGCAGGTGGTCATCTCTCAAGATTTATCTATTGAGAAGATCATGCTTGTTGAGTCCCTTGCATATAATTTGCTTTCCGTTCATCAACTTGCACTTATGGGCTTTGCAATATTCTTTGATCTTGATACTGTGGCCCTTTTGTGGAGCAAGGCTCTTAAAGTAGCTTTTGTTGGGCATGTCGAGAACTGTATCTATGTGGTGAACTTTTCGGAGCGACCCACTAAGACTGCGACTTGCCTAATGGCTAAGGTTGATGTGGGTTGGCTTTGGCATCGCCGACTATCCCATGTCAATATGAGATCTTTGCAAAGTCTCCTCAAAGGGGATCATGTCCGTGGACTAACAAATGTGAGTTTTGCCAAAGACCGTGCTTGCAGTGCTTGTATCGAAGGAAAGCTTCATGAAACAGCGCACTGCCCCTCGACTATCATCTACTTGAAGAGGCCTTTGGAGCTCCTTCACCTGGATCTCTTTGGTCCTCCATCCTTTGATAGCCTTGGAGAAAGAAAGTATTGCTTGGTAATTGTGGATGACTACTCAAGATATACATAGGTATACTTCTTCAAGAGGAAGAGTGAGACTCAACAAACCATCGTCAACTTTGCAAATGAAGCTCAATGTCAACACGAATCAAAGATTTTGATGATTAGAAATGGGAACGGCACCGAGTTCAAGAACTACACCTTGGATGAGTTTCTTAGTGACGAGGGGATCAAGCACCAATATGTCGAACCCTATACCCCTCAACAAAATGGTGTGGTGGAGAGGAAGAACCGGACGTAATGGACGCGACAAGGACCATGATGGCAGGGTTCAAATCTCCGTGCAACTTTTGGGCTGAAGCCATCAACACCGCATGTCATGCATCCAATATCCTCTACCTCCGCAAAGGCTTGAACAAGACTCCATATGAGATACTTACCAGTAACAAGCCCAACCTCAAGTACTTCCGGGTGTTTGGTTGTAAGTGTTTCATTCTCAAAAAAGGTGTTCGTTTGTCTAAATTCGAACCTATAGCTCAAGAGGGCATATTTGTTGGTTATGCTACAAACTCTCATGCTTACCGTGTCCTCAAAAAGTCCACCGGACTCATTGAGGAGACGTGTAACGTGGAGTCTGATGAACATAACGGCTCCCAAGCGGAGGAGAGTGGTCTTTGTGATGTAGGTGATGAAATTCCTCCCCAAGCCATAAGAAGAATGGGGATTGGTCAAATACTCCCCCTTAAGGAACCCCGTATGGCCGAAGGAGAAGGACAATGCTCTACTCAAGTGGAGCCATCACCGACGCTAGACCCACACGCTTCCGAAGAACAAGGTGAAGGCCCTCAACCCAATGAACAAGATCAAGGGCAAGATCAACCCCGTGATGATGGTGATCCACCTAATGATGCCCAAGATCAAGTTCATGCCTCCGAGCACACTCAAGATCAAGAGCAAGCTCAAGATGGTACTCAAGATCAAGAGCAAGCTCAAGATCAAGAGCAAACTCAAGACGGTGCTCAAGATGATCCTCAAATGCCCATCGAGGAACTTCTGGAGCGTCGTGCCCCTAAGGTGGCTTCCAAGCTCGAGCGTCAACAATATGTCATGGAGAATGTGCTTGGAAGCTTGAGAAAAGGGGTAACTACTTGTAAACAACTGTCAAACTTTTGTGAGCATCACGCGTTTGTTTTGTGTGTTGAACCCCAAAAGGTACATGAGGCGCTCGGTGATGAGGATTGGCTTGAAGCCATGCATGATGAACTCAACAACTTCGAGCGCAATAAAGTTTAGGAATTAGTGCCAAGGCCAACGGAGGAACACAATGTCATTGGGACCAAATGGATCTTCAAGAACAAGCAAGATGCGATCGGTGTGATTGTTCGAAACAAGGCAAGATTGGTGGCACAAGGCTACTCCCGAGTCGAGGGTATCGACTATGGTGAAACATTTGCCCCGTTGCATGTCTTGAATCTATTCACATGTTGCTTGCATATGCATCTCATCATGATTTTAAGTTGCAACAAATGGATGTGAAAAGTGCATTTCTTAACGGTCCTTTGAATGAGTTGGTTTATGTCAAACAACCTTCGGGGTTCGAGGATCCCAAGCTCCCCAATCATGTATACAAACTTAAGAAGGCGCTCTATGGACTTAAACAAGCCCCACGTGCGTGGTATGAGCACCTCACCGAGTTGTTGCAAGATCGTGGGTTTGAAATTGGTAAAATCGATCCCACTCTTTTTACTAAGAGGGTCAAAGGGGATTTGTTCATATGTTGATGATATTATTTTTGATTCTCGTTGGGGATATAACCCCGAGGTGTGACCCGCCCAGGAGGGGCCGGGTTACACTGTTGGCTATTCAATAAGAGAAAGCCCAAATAGATCCAAGAAGATAGGACATGAAGACTGAAGGCGGCTTACAAGGCGGGCCTGTTGAAAGCCCAAGACCAGGCAATGTAATCATAACCCGAAGGTGTGAGCCTCCATGATGGTGACTTGCCTAGCAAGGCAAGGCGACTTAGAAACCGAGTTGGTCATGTTGTGTGATCCGACTTGGACTCTTGTAAGCCCAGGGCCTCGACCTATGTATATAAAGGGGAGACCCTGTGGCGGGTTAACTCAGATAGCAATCAATCGATAGCTAGGTTAAGCGATTCTGCTCCCTTGTAATCGATACTCAAGCAATACAACACAAAAGCAGGAAGTAGGCTTTTACCTCATTGGTGAGGGGCCGAACCTTGGTAAACTCGTGTCCTTCGTATCTTTCAACCCCTTTGAGCTAACCTACGTTGCGATTGCTCCACACTTAAGTCCTTTCACTAGGGCATCTGCCGTGACAAAACCACGATAGTTGGCGCCCACTGTGGGGCCAGAGCACGGTGGTTTCGATTTCTTGAAGCGCAATTTTCCAGGGATCAAGGGATACACAATTGGCAAGATGACCAAGAGTCGCCGCGGCAAGCTCTACATCAACGACGCTGGTTGGGGCCCCGAGGCCGGCTCAATCGAGTATGGGTATCGGGTCCCCTTCGGCGGAATTCATGTCTTCATCGACAAGATTGGAAAATCTGAGCCTGAGCTGGACACCTCCACCGACCTCGTCGGCTCGGCTCGGCGCGTGCAACCCGCCCAGGTTCAACTTGGCCGAAAGCATGTTTTCGTCGGTTGTGTGCAGGGCATGGAACTTGCGGAAGGTTTTGAATCTGGAGGAGAGACCGCCATCTACTCAGGCAATGAATCTTCAACCGTAGAAACAGAGTCAATTTACCAGCTTCAAGACGGCGGACTTGGGGGCTATTCTGATGGCGACAGTATTCCAGACCCCTATGAGCCGCCATCCAGGGCTGCGATTTTCATGGCTGGTACGGGGCCGGTTCTTAATTCGTCGACAACTGCAACTATGACGTCCAGCTCGGCGGCTGTAACGGCCGGGGCTAGTGGCTCAGTCCGGCCGCCGGCTCAAGTTTTGTCTGAACTCTTGGGCACTTTGACGACCCTGTTGGCAACAGAGGTTACTACAGCGAATCAGGTGGAGAATAATGCAGAGGTTGCAAAGGTGCGAGACCAGATAGCCAAAGCTTAGGAGGATCTGAAAGCGGAAAACGTCAGGATGGCGACGGAACGGGCTCAGTTGGATGCTGAGTCTCAGCGTATCAAGGCAGAGACTTTCCGCTTAGGTTTGGATCAGAATGCTTGCAATGATGTTCTTCGAAGGAGGTACCAGACCCGCCTTCCTTTGCAGTATGAGGCGCGAAATCTTTTCAACACGCCTGGGGCCGGGCCTAGTAACCCGCCAGGAACAAGTAATCCGCCCGGTATGGCCCGGGCTGTAGAGGCGCCAGGGAGTGGGGCGGCAGCTCAGCCTCGACTAGGAGACCCACTTTGACAGTTTTCGACACCACATGGTCACTACTCTAACCCGGTGGATAACATGTTGGCAGCAGCGACCCGACTGGCGGTGATCCGATCGAGGGAGAGTCGCCGGAGGCGATAGAGACCCGGAACACAGTTGAACTCCTTCGAACCGCTGTTGCGCAGCAGGCGGCTTACTCCTACAGCCGTGATCGTGTCCATTCAACCACTCGCCAAAGTCACAGTTACAGCCGGCGCGTGGAGTAACGAGCAGTGAACAGTGTCATAACCCGCCCCGTCATGATGACCCGCCCCGTGGGAATAACCCGCCCCTTACTAATACTCAGGTGATTACTAAGACTTCTATTCTGTGACGGTGAACTGGACATGTTTATTACTCTGTGATTTCGCTTGTTAGGCTTTATCTATAAAGTCGGGGATATGCCTTTTTCTCTAAAAAAAGAATGTGTACTTGGAGTTATATCAAAGTTCGAAAGAAAAACTTTAAAGATCTCCGACACTAATGTAACTTCACTAACATTCACTATTGTTTCGTCCAGGCCATGGCAACCATAACATATTCAAGGAGATGTTGACTTCTATTCATAGAGAACTAAAAGTTCCATTTTATTGAAAGATATAGATGGGGATAACTGAAAATGATTTACAGCATCGGTCAGATGTACAACTAACAACCATTATTAGAATTCTTCTTGTTCCTTTGACAGAAGGATTTGATCCTTTCGAGACCATCTCGAAGAGAAGATGGAACACAAGCAAAAGTAATGCGGACCCAATTTTCCATTCCCAGAACACTCCCTGCATTTGAGAGGCATACATACATTAGTTCAGTTTTTGAGAAATGTAAAAAGTATATTATTAATAATCATTTCAAACATTTGCTTGATAATTTTTTGTGAGCAGCACAAACATGTCATGATAAAAACGACACCGGGTCAAGAAACAAGGAGATGTACAAACCATGTTAGTCTTTCACATAAAAACAAAGAATATTCTAATGCAGTTATACATTATTATAATCATTATATGCGTACTTATCTCGGAAACTGTTAAGAACTTCCTATACGGTCCAAAAACACATTAGAATATGTGTTTACATTTAAGAAGTATATATCAGTCAAATAGAATCTAATGTTCTCACAATATATATACTGTTGTTCAGTATAACAAAAAAAATACGATCATTCCATACATTTAATTCGTTTATTTAAATGAGAAAATGCAGTCCTACCTGGGCATAAAATCACTGATTCTTCTTTCGCGAGCTTGCAGCAAAAATCAATGTCATCATGGATCTCCTCCAAAAGATGTAAGTTCAGTTTCACCTGTTCACATGGAAGTTAATACACGACTGTGGAAAATTGGTCTTTGTTTTTCTTCTAAAAACTAGGATAGATCTTTCTGTAATATGATTTGATCAGTATCACTCGGCAGAAACAATAAACAATGGACAAATGATATCAAGGTGATTAGTCCTAGAAGAACTTTAGCTCTCGTCATTATTCCTCGAATACATGCATCTTTGAACATATCCATAGAAAAATGTAATTTAAATCTTAATTAACTATTTTGGATGCATTGCGGTCCGAAATTAATCATATACAATTAAGTTTATGCTTATTGACACTCCCTAAGGAAACATTTTACTATATAAAGTAGGCTTACCATTACAAACATCGATCCTTCTGGCTTGTGAGGGCATGTAATGTATTTATTCTCCTTTATTTCTCTATAGCATATCTCTGATGATTCCTTTAGCAGACCGATAATCCCCTTGAAGAAATCTTCTTTTGTGTTCTCAAGAATTTGAGGAAGAGCCGCCTAAGCAATTTGATAGTACAAGAAACAATAACTGAGGCATGTGAATCATAAGAGAACAATAACGTCAAGGATATCAAAATCTGAAGGTGCAAGAGAAGCTGCTGTAGGTGAAGAAATTCTGAAAATAATGGTATACTCACGGTACAATGTATATTTTCTAAAAGAATTTCTGATATATTACATACTTGACCGAGAAAAATACGATGTATATTTTCTAAGTACTAGTTCTATTTAATAGTCGGTTCAGTTTTTATGTTATTTATTTTATCGAATCGAAGCAAACAAAGGTAAATAACTACAAATATATGTATCTTTCTTCAATCATGTTTGACTTCGACTTTCAAACTCAGTAAAATCTATAGTATATGTACTAACTTCAAGGCGGTCATTTGACATGCACGTGGGCTACCTACAACATAGGGACCGGAGCAAAATAGGACAAGGAGGAGTAAATACCGAAGACTGACCTGAATGAAGGTTGCTGGGTCCGTTGAGACATTAAGGTAATTCGTAATAGATGTAGAGATCTACCAAAAGATAGTCAGTACAGATTTAGCATAACAGGAGTTCTAATTAATCCCCATATTAGCATGTGAAAAGAATGATTGAGAGTTACCTTAGTTTCCTCTAAAATCTTTCTGGGGTCGTACACCGCTACCCATCCAAGTCGCCATCCAGGCACTATCCATGACTTGGACAGAGACCCTATGGACAACACAGGGGTAGTGTGCCCAAACACACCCATTGGGATGAACGGGGCGCTGCCCAAAACCAGCTTGCCGTATACCTCGTCAGCAATCACCAATATTCCGAGCTTTCTTGCCACCTCTGCGACCTAATTGAACAACATCAGCACACGATTAGCAAGAAGATTTCAGCAGGCGCAATGAATCCATATTCAAACAGAGCAAGGCAAAGGATGGATGTAAAACCTTGGCCAAATGGTCGTAGGAGTAAACGCTGCCACATGGATTGTTCGGGTTTATGATGACCATCGCAGTTGTGTTCTTGTCGGCGATGGATTCCAGCGAGTCGATGTCGACCTCCCAGCCCTTCTCGGGGATAAGGTCGAAATGTCGAACCTCCAGCTGGTTGAACGCCGCGCGCGCCTCGTAGTTTGGATAGCCTGGCCTGGGGAGCAGAATGTTGGCGCCGGCGGTTTGGGCCAGAACCGGGATTATGACTTCGATTGCCTGGGTTCCGCCGGCGGTGAGGAAGATGTCGTCGGCCGATAGCTTGTAGGGCACACCCTGCGACAAGTGCTCTGCCACGGCACTGTTTTTACAAGGCGGAAGAAGGTCAAATTTCTGAATGCATAGGGAAGAACAGTAGTGGACACGTGAAGCCAGCGGCGGCACATGCGCATGCATAGATTACGGTGCAACACGCGAAAAGGAAATTGTTGTTGTGTTACCTTCTTGCGGCGGGGAGGCCGACGCCGGCGGGGTAGCAGTTGAACTGCCCGGTGCGCAGCGCGGCGGCGACGGCGTCCTCGGCCTCGACGGCCGTGCGGAAGGCCGGGAAAACGGACGGGTCCCCGTGGGCCAGGGGCAGCACGGGCCGTGGCCCGTTCTCCTGCACGCTCGCGCTGATCTTGTACCGTATCGCCCGGATGCTCATGTTCGCCCCCGTCGCCGCCAGGACGCCGCCCTTGGCCCCCGCAAAATTCCACTCCACCGCCTCCTCCGGCGCCGCCACTGCCGCCGCCACCTCATGGCCGTTGCTCTCGCCGTTCGCAGCGGCCTCGCCGTGCCCGTTGCTCTTGCCGTTCGCGGCGGCGGCCTCGGCATGGCCGTTCGTGGCGTCGGCCTCGCCGTGGCCGTTGCTGTTGCCGTTCGCGGGGGCGGCCTCGGCATGGCCGTTGCTCTTGCCCTTCGCCGCGTCGGCCTCACCGTGGCCGTTGCTCTTGCCGTTGGCGGCGGCGCCGTCGCTCTGGTGTACGGTCGCCATGAGGAAACGAGGAGGAGGAGTCGGAGGAGGACTAGTAGTATTAGGAAACTGCTGCCGCGGTGGATTGAATAGCGGTGATTGACTGTCCTAATATAGCCGTTGCTCTGACCGTGTCCTCCGCGCACATGAACTGGGGCGGCTTCCGGGCCGGGCTGGCAGCACGCTCTGGCACGCTCCGGGCACGCCGCTGACAGCTGACGGACGCGTCCGTTACCACCAGTTACCATTATCCCCGGCATATTTTTGGCGGTCCGTTTTGGTTTCATGCACCCAGCAGCACCAAGGAGTACACTACTACGCCAGGCTACACTTATCTCTCTTTAATAATTTGAGAAAAAAAAAAGGAAAAGGACCGGGAGCAGGACGGACGCATGAACCATGATGCTTCTCGACTCAGCCGGTGCTGATTGGTTCAGCCAGTGACACCCACCCAGCTACGCTCAAAGTATATGTATGTGGCTGGATGAACCCTCCTACTCCTCCACTGCAGGCAGTTTTTTGGCAGTGCCGGCAAACATCATGCTAAAAAACCTCTACCTAACTCGCAAAGCCCAAGCCAGTGAGGAATGACACACAAGCCACATGCCATCTCTCTCTTTCTTTTTCTCTTTTTTCCTTTTTCGTTTTTTGATTGAGCCGATCTCTTTCTTTAGTTGGACTAGATAATTGCAGTGCGTTGCAACGGGACAACAAATATTTTATACGCAATCGCCGTGATTACATGTCAATAATGGGACTTAGCTGCCAATTGAATCAGTACTTTCTCAAAAAAGAGAAAATCAGCACTTATCAGTTACCAAAGAAGCGATGGTTTCATTTGGTAAATCGGTATTTTCTTCAAAAAAATAATCAACATGTGTTGCTTACCAAAGACTAGTAATGTGTGCGTGCACACAGTTAGACAGTAAATATTATTTACTACAAGACTTACCTTAATTAATGTTGATCCCAAGATTAATTGTGTTTAATACAAAGAAGCTTTAGCCATTATAAAGCTTCTCAAAAAATTTAAGCTGGTTAAAATTAAGAGGCGAGATAGTGCATCAGATTGCTAATTTTAGTTTTCATAATAAGTCTGAGGCTATTCTTTGTAATATTTTTTGCTCCATTGTGTTTGATGTATAAAATGATTGTAATAACATACTCCCTCCGTCCGGAAATACTTGTCGGAAAAATGGATGAAAATGAGTGTATCTAGGACTAAATTGCGTCTAGATACATGCATTCATCCGACAAGTATTTTCGGACGGAGTGAGTATTAATTAATTAATGTACAGGGTAGAGTTTTTTAAAAAAACTAGGGAGACTCATATTATATTTTGTAAAATACTCCCTCCGTTCCCTTGTATATGGTGTATTTGTTTTCCAAAAATTCACAATGTAAGGTGTATTTCACTTTTCCGCTCAGTTTTCCATGTGTGCCCTTCCACCATCCAGTGCATGCCTTCCATAAAAAGTACTAGTAAGTAATTCACAATTGGAAGGTAGTAAAAAAAGAATCCCTCTCCCCGATTGCTTGCAGTCACATTTCTCTCCCTCCCATTCCATCGATTGATTTTATTCTCGTGCTAGGAGATTCAATTGCCTTTTATTAAATTGCTGGTTATTTAGTTGTTGGTAATTAAGATGCTCTACCTAATCAGTTAAAGGTGTTTTCGTCTAAAATTCTTCTCAATTCTATGCCTTGGTCACCGCGCTCAAAAAAATACGCCTTACATAAAGAAAGGGAGGGAGTATATCTCTTAAATCCGTTGTTTTTGAGATAGCTTACCACTCATGCCAAGTGGTTCTTAAATCCGTTGTTGAATGTAATTTCTAACTGTATAGCTTTTGTGTCATTTTATTAGTCAGATCAAAGACGTAAAGCCCGTGTCCGACTTATGAACCCAACCGGAAAGTCTAGGAAAGTGGAGAGCTCAAAAAAAAAAGGTTACGGCTTTTTTAAATAGACAGAGAAAGAACATATAAAGAAAACTGTTAACATGATCTGCACAAAAGACATGTAGCACTTTACCGGATAGATAAGACGGAGGTTGCTGATACCCTTCCTTTTGTAACATGGTGGTGGTTGGCAAAATTTGCAGTTCCTTCGTTTAGTAGTCACAAGTGAGTTGATATTGGATCACCTGATGGCGTCAGGTTTGGCTTCCCTGGTATTCCTGCTGCCAACCTGGAGAAAATATAGAAGGGAAAACGCCCGCAAATGCGTGCAGAAAAACGGCGGGAAGGAAAGGGAAGTTAACTGCAGCCAGATTTGTAGTCTTGGGGATGACTCATGGCAATGTATGCGTGTGTGCGAGGTGGAGTGCACCGGAAACAGAATGTACTACCCCTGCACGGCAGGTTTGGCTGACGGGGTCGGTCTAATGATCCGCCATGCTTTTGTGATGGATGGTGCTGACGACGAAAACCCTGTTCATGCGTTGGCATTTTGAGCAACGGCCAACCCATTGGAGACGAGTGAAGAAAGAGGTCTCAGCTCAAACGATCCCAAACGGACGTCTGGTTCATCTGTTTTTCGTCCGTTTGGGATAGAAAAACGGACACGGCCATCTGTTTGCGGTCGTGCACCCAGCGATGCGCCCAACCGGCACGGCAACCCCAATACTTCCGTGTGTTTTGGACTTGCATTTGTGCCCAAATAAAACCCAAATACACTTGCAAATAAACAAAAACATAAATATAGACTTTGAAAGACCACACGGCCGTAGTACGCAAGTTCACCATAGTTCATAATTTAACTAAACTTAATAAAAGACTTAAAAACTAGATAAAAATGGCCGCCGCCATCGCCGGTGAGGCCACCGTCGTCTCCAGGAGCCGCCCTTCTACGCGTCGCCGTCCTGGTGAGGTTGACGTAGGGAGGTGGCTGCCAAAGGTAGGCCGGCGGCCCCTGCCAGACTGGAGGCACCGGTGGCGCCTGCACCACCTCCTTTCGTGGCTCCTGCTTCTGCTCCGGCGACCGCGGTGGCGTGGCTGACCAGGGGCCGACTCCCACCGAGTCGGCCATTTTCCGGGGCCGTGCACGACCAGCTCCACCTCTGGCCCACCAGACGAGGGTTCCACGCGGCGAGTGGCTGCTCCTCCTGCACCTCCTCCTTGACGGTGACGTCCAGCTACAGGATGGCCACGTCGCCAGCCGCAGAAGGGCCAACGTGGTTTCCAGGCCCTCCCATCTCCGCTCGTCGTGTGTGTTCATGGAGTTCTCCATGACACGCCTCATGAGTCGGGCATCCTCCTCCTCGGTCATGGGTGGCGACGGTGGAGGGGACGGAGATGGCGACGGCGATGGCGACGGCGAGATGCCGCGCACACGCCTACGACCGCACGCTTGGGGCGGGCTCTCTGCACGTGCCGGATGCGGTGCGCTCGCTCGAAGGACGACCAGCAAAGAAGGACCTCCGCCGCAGGTCACGCTCATCGCAGAACCACGTGTCCCACAACAGCGAGTCAATGGCGTATCTGGAGTCCTACAGGAGATCGGTGGTAGGTGTTGACGGAGGTTGATCTCTTCGCGGCGGGCGCGGCCGCTCACCGGCACCGCCGGGATTGGCACGCGGTCCGCGGAGAGATGACAGTTGTTTGGCAAATGGACATCTCCCCACGGGAGCGGCGTGGACGTCTCCCAGTACAGGCGGCAGACGTTGACGTGGACGTACGGCCTATTGCGCTGGCCGGCCATCAATGGTGCAATCGAAAGGCCGATGGTGCGTGCAGAGATGGTGGTGCAGGCGGCGGCCAGAGGAGGAGCCGGTCTCGTGGTCGTGCTTCCCCTTGCTGATCGAATGCGAGCCCATGGCGCCAGCCTGGAGGTGGTCGAGTAGTGTTCGCTCCTATCGGGGCTCGAGGAGGCAGGCCGGCCAAGAAGTGGAAGATGTGGACTGGCCAGTCCACGGCTTCCACATTAAGAAGGGCGACGACCCCTCTGCCCGTGTGAATGACAACCGGGGCCCGCCGCTCGTGCGCATTGAAGTTGGGCGGTGGAGGTAGGTGGGTGGCCGCCACGCATCCCTGAGGCGAACGACAAGCAAGCATGTGCCCGTCCGTTCCGCGTCCGTGTGTGGACACAAACCGGGCACGTGTTTGCGCCGGAAATGGGGCGGGCCGGATGCCAAACGGACATAAATTGCAAATGCGGCCGCGCGTTGGGCTGAGTCATCCGTCCGTTTTAGCCCAAACGGACACGCGTGAACAGAATGCGGTCGTGCGTTCGAGTTGGCCTCAGGGGATCTCCAAATTTGGCCTTCAAATTGCTCGCATACGTACTATTGAATATCGGTGGACGTATCCGCGTGTTCGTTTTCTCTAAATCTGAACCAAACTAGAGGGGCTTTGCGGGAGTCTAGACCCCTGTCACGTAGGATTCCGATACCCTCGGCCCATCAAAACCACACCCGAAGCCTGCGGCATGTCCCTCCCACTTTGCTCTCCTTTGCTCTGCATCCGTTTCCTCCCTGGCTGACGCAGCCTATGTACCACCCGGCCACCCGCCAAGACCGTGTCGGACATCGCCCGCTCTACCCAGTAGCCACACCGCTTTGCCAACCCCGTCGTTTCATCTGTTGTCCGTCCGTCATGCAGGCATCATCCACCCCTACGGATGTCATCCGTAGGGGTTACCATGCCCGTCAAGTGTCCGGTGAAATGCCCGTACTAAATTTTTACATTTTCCCGTTTGTTTGAAGCAATGGATTCACACATGGAGTAGTTGTACAAGAACTACGTTGCGATTTCTGACGACTCATCTGTCAAGGAGGATTATACGGATGAAATGGCGATGATGTAGACGGTCCTTACAAATGCGGAGCATGCAAAAAAAGATTTCTCAATTTCACGGGTCGATCAAGGGTTGTTGAGTGTTGAATTGGAATAAAGCATAAATGGACATTTCATGTATCACTATCCATGGACGGATATTACGTCCGATTTAGGGGTTGGCGCTAGAGATGCCCTTGGACCTGGTTGCAGGATGGATGAACAGTGGACGAGGAGCAGACTAAGGCCTAGTTCTTTTGCGAATCTAGATTTCTCCCGAGATCCGACCCTACCGAGCTTCTCCCGAATCTTTGAGCCCCATTTGTTTTACAATCTGTCTAATTAGACCCTAATTAGATAGGATTGTAAAACAAATGGGGCTCAAAGATTCGGGAGAAACTAGTAGGGTCGGATTCGAGTGAATCCAGATTACAAAAGAACCGAACTAGGACAGCCCCAATGCACGGACTCATGGGTAGAAATCACGGTACACTGTGCCGATGCAAACCCATTTTGTGTCCGTCTCTTATACATGTAACGCAAATCCGCCCTAAATTTGGGTCGGGTTTACGTCCACACGATCAGCAGATGGACGCATCGGGCGTCCGCTCGATATTCGTCCTGGTCCCATGCGCCAGTGACCCAACACCATCGACCAGTCTTTTTTAATGTGCGCGAACACAGGGGTGCCCACCACACCAACTCTCCTTCCTCTGCCCCCAACTGCCCGATCATCAAACCCTATCCACGACCGCCGCCACCGCCCGCCTCGTCAGCGCAAAAAGTCATGGAAGTGGGTCCCTGGTAAGGCCAGGAAGCACAACCACGAGGCTGACTCTTCCTCGGGGTGGCGCTGGGCGACTTCATTGACCATGACGCCGCCGAGGGCTATGGCGGTGCGGTGGGAACGGGTGTACTTTTCCGTCTACTAGTGTGAGCGGTATTGGGAGCATGCCATCCCCGTGTCGTGGCCTGGCGTCCACCTGTTGAACGGTTGGCATCTAAACACAAGAAGGTTCCAATGTTGGCCGTTCCAGCTTCCGGACGCACGCACAAGATGGAGATCCGCCGCTGCCCTCCCTGACGACCTCCGCCATGACCTGACGTTTGATGAGGATTCGCCACACTGGGACACCTGGTTCACCAACAAGCACGGCCAACGGCGCCGACCGTGCTACGCCGCTCCAGCACCAGTGATCAGCGCACGAGCCGCCCCATGAGCCAGTGGTGAAGGAGGAGGAGGCCAACAAGAAGGAACTCAAGGACTCCCAACTCGACGAGCTCACCTAGTGGCCTAACCTGCCACTGGCACTAGCCGAATCGGTCGCAGTGCTTGCACCCGAGCCAGAGGAACACGAGCCTTCGCCACTGGAGACACTGGTGGGGCACATGTGGTCGTGGATGTTAACGGCCCCGTACACGCTCGAGTGTGTGGAGCCGGAGCTGGAGCAGCAATAGTAGGTCACGTCTGCTGCGTCCGCACACGCCGGTGGCAGTTTCGACACCGATGTTTCCATGGCCGGCTCCGTTCTACGTTGACCTCACTGACGATGACAACAATGACGACCAGTAGATCTAGTTTTTTCTTATAATTTTTATTAATAACTATGTAACGCACGTACTTTTGACAATAATATATATGTTTTCAATTCAAAATTTTGGGTCAAGAGGTTGAATTTTGGCCGGAATGTTGGGCGCACTGGCGGGCTGGCGGAAATGGCCAACCTTTTGGTGTCTACCTCACGACCCAAATGAACAAAAATGAATAATTTTGTTGTCTGCATCAGAGTTGCCTTTAGATTAACTCCCTCATGCCGATGCATTTTGTCTGCGCGCGTCCGTTTGGATCAAAACGAACATAACAAACGGCCCAACGCGGCGACGCAAATGGATGCCCATCTATTTTTTGTCCATCCGCGACCCATTTCTGGCCCAAATTTGGGTCGGGTTTGCATCGGCGCAGACACGGCGCGGACGCGCACGATGCTCGCTCTTGTCCTCCTCATGGCCCGCCCATCGGTGGCACATCCACCCTATTTCCCTCCTCTCTATCCCAAAAACCCTCCTGCCTTCTCGCCCTTTCGCCACTCACCATGGCCGCCGCGCCAACCTCCCCCCCCCCCAACCCGCCCGCCGCCACTATCTCGGCGCCACGGTCGACGAAGTGGCCGTCCGCCCCATGCGTAAGAAGAAGACCAAGAAGGAGTTGACGCCGGAGTAGAAGGCCATAAATTCGGCGAACAGGGTTGGCCGAATGAAGGCCCAGTCCGATAGAAAAGAGAAGGAAGCCACGGCCGCCCTTGCCGCTGCCGGTCAATAGGACGCCACCATTGAGGAGAACAAGGTCCTGGTCGCCAAGGCCACACAGCGGGCCCTTGCCATGCTAGGATTCCTCGCGGCGAGCCGACTATTCTTGCCGCCACCATGACCCCAGCGAGCACGGGCTCATCGGCTGCCCATCAGCCACTGCCAAAGTCGCCGCGCATGACTTCCTTCCTCATACAAGTCGACCACGTCTCCCTTCTCCACCTCTCTCGGGGACCATTCGTCAGAAGGGAGCGTGATCGCGTTGGCCACCCCCCGCTGTTGTGGCCATTGACCTCAATGCCACACCTATGGCCAGCGGGGGCGTCCACCAGGACGCAAAGTAAGCGATCGAGGAAGATCCCTATGGTCAACCTGGTCAACGTCTACGGCCTGTTCGGTGATATGCCGGCCCAAATGGTGACGCATGATGACCTGGCCAATAATTTCATCATGGAGAACATCGCTTTCGAGGGCGGCCAAGACTATGATGTAGACGAGACACAAAGCCAAGACGGCCGCAACCACTTCACACAAGGCCAAGAGGGCATGGTCGACCCCTTCACCCATGAAAACATCGGGGCCGATGGCAAAGCGACTACGTCCAAGAGGAAGAAGATGATGTGGACATCGAGGAGGAAGCTTTGTGTGCCGACAAGCTCACTCAACAAGCCAATGCACAAAAGAAGAGGCGACAAAGCATTCGGATCAAGGCATACACAAAGGATGAGGACAAGCTTATTTGCTAAGGTTGGAAAGAAATTGGACAAGATCCCAAGATCGCCGAGGAAAAAGGATCAAAATTTTGGGGGAGAGTTCATACATACGTCCATGAACGTAGAAAATTCCCGCCCTACAAGTTTGAGAGCAAACGTGGGTGGATGTCCATCTCAAAGAGGTGGGGGTTCATCCAACAAGAGCGCAACAAGTTTTCTTCCACCTTTAAGCATTGAAGGTCATCCTCTGACTGGCCTAGGCATCAAATACATGGTATACCGTTCCTTGTTCTTCATTTCCGTTTTGATTGATCGATGCTTGCATGTCCATTGCATATGAATGTAGATTGTTGCCTTCAGTTTCATTTGTAGGCATACCAAGCTTTGAAGGCATTCAAGACCCAACATGAGGACAAGCCATTCACCATCACATATTGTTGGGCAATCATTAGTGATTGCGAAAAGTTCAAGGAGCAATATGCCGCCCTAAAGAAGAACGGATGGCTCGCGGCCGTTGTTGACCATGGTGAAGGACAGAAGCAGCCGAGGGGCAGGACCAACTCCAAGTTAGATGAGAAGCGTGATGCGACGATATTTGCCTTGCAAAAAACTTTGCAAGGCATGATGACCAAAAAGGATGCAAGGGAGGAGAGGAAGCGCCAAGAGGAAAAAGAGCAAATGAAGGTTACATCGAGATACAAAAAAGAAGCTCGAGATCGAGGAAAACATCCAAAGAAGAAGCTCGAGATTGAGGCGACCAAAGCAAAAGAGATGACTCTCACTTTTATGGCGAAGGAGATAGAGATCATGACGGTGGAGAAGGATTTGGTTCAGGTAGAAGCAAAAAAGCGAAGCTCGAGCTAGATGATTGATCTATGTCCGGGAGCGACATCATTTTTGTATGACAGTGTGTGTGCTAGCATGGCCGAGATGGATGACCTATGGCCATTTTTGTGTGTTGACAAATGTGTCGGCCGCTGGCAAGTGTACCGGTATAAATTGTGGCTTTTATTAGGCTGACATATACTGGCATGTGTGCCGGCATGAACTAGGGTACGATCCTTGATTATAAATTTAGATTAAATTTGCCTGTCAAAAATTCGGACGCGCGTACAAAATACGTCAGCCGTTGAACACACCGGTCAGGTTTGGACGGACACTTGTCGTTGAACAACGCGGCTCCGGCCAATCCAAATGAACGAAAAACGAACAAAAACCCGTGTTCATCTGCATCAGGTCAACTCCAGCGCGCGACCTCATCCCGTTCGGCCCCATCCGTTTGGGGTAAAACGGACAAACCAGACGGCCCAGCGCGCGCTGCCTGGACCCATCTGGTCAGTTTTGTGTCCAGGCCGACCCATTTCGAGCGCAAACATGCACGCGGTTTGGGTCGCGGCGGATGGCAAACGGACGCCTCGCTCGTCCGCGTCGGGGCCGCGTGGCAGGCGGCCAACTACCTCCCACCGCCCGACATCAATGCAGACAGGTGGTCGGCCCCACCTATCATCCACCCAAGCAAACGGTCACCGTCCTTCTTAAATGGGGAAGCCGTGGACCGATCGTCGTCCACACTCCCCAGTCTAGCCCTTCATGCCTCCTCGAAATCAGACACGCCCCAAACCCTAGCCTCTCCCTGTCCTCGATCTCGCCGGCCAGCCGCCTCGCAGCCATGGACTTCTGGAACCACGGCCGCAAGGGGAAGCATGACCGCGAGGCTAGCTCGTCCTCGGGCCGCCGCCGCGGCTCCGTGAAAGAGGAGCCCGCATCACCACCCCATCAGGCCCCCGTGCCTGCCCCATTCACCATCGGCCCTACGGCCGACGGTGAGCGCGATCGGCAGTACATCAGCGCGGATGTATGCCGGCGTTATTGGGAGACGAGGACGCCGCTCCCGTGGAGCGACGTGCACCTTCCCAATAACTGGCACCTCTCCGTCGACCGGGTCCCGATCCCGCCGGTCCCGATGAGCGGCCGTGCGCTCCGCGAGGAGATCGAGCGCCGCCGCCGCCTCCTGCCGGACGACCTGTACTATGACTCCATGTACGCCCCCGACTCCATGCTCTGGGACACGTGGCTCCAGGACGAGCATGACGTGCGGCGCACGTCTTTCTTCGCCGGCACCTCGTCGGGGCCACGGCGGCCACGTCGAGAGCGCGTAGCGCGTGCTCCCCAGGTGCGCGAGCGTACACGGGTGCGCGGCCTCACGCCCACGTCGTTGCCTTCACCATCTTCGTCTCCACCACCACCACCTCGCATGACAGCAGAGGAGGAGGTCCGGCTCGTGTAATGTATCATGGAGGACTCCATGAACACGCAGGATGAGCGCCAATGGGAGGGCCTCGAGGAGATGATGACCCTCTCTGCGGCCGGCGACATCGCCATCCCCGAGCTGGAGATGGTGAAGGCGGAGGAGGTGATGAAGGAGGAGCCAGTGGCCGCGTTCCACCCAGGCCTGGTGAGCCAGCAGTGGAGCTGGTCGTGCACGGCTCCGGAGATGGCCGACGCCGTGGGGCGTGAATGGTGCCCACGCCGCGCGCGATCGCTGAGCGGGGCGTCGGCCGCGGAGGAGGTGGTGCAGACACCTCCGCCTTCCAGCCCGCCCCTATGTACCACGCACCGCCGTCCCACTCTGGGCGCCATCGACTCGTCGACCTCGTCGATGTGATGGCGACAAACGGCAACCAGCGAGAAGACGGCGGCAACCCGCGGCATCGGCGTGCCGCGTAAGGAACACACGGGCGGCTTTTTTATGTTAATTATGGCAATGTGAACAGTGGAATTGGTCCGTTTTGTGGCCGTGATGGTTAATTTATGTTTTATGTTTTTATATTTGTGTTTATTTACTTTTCTCGCATTTCATTTTAGTTTTTTTGTTTTTTTAATCACGTTCACCCCGAACATGATTTGGGGTGCGACGACATCTTGAACGCACCCAAACCCAATGGGTAGAAGCGAACATGGATACACTCATTGCCGCTCCAAAGGAACAAAATTCGGACCAACCGGACGTCCGTTTCAGGTCCTGCGCTGGAGTTGTCGTCAGCGCGTTTGAGCGGTCGAAGAACAGTGCAAGAGAGACAGTGCAGGGCAATTGGACTGAAACACATTCTGTTTTCAGTCGACTAATGATTAGGCGGTCCCATTAGTTACAGGTCCCGTGAGGATAAACTGACCGGTCCGAACAAAAGGCCGGCACAAAGATACAGTAGGTCACGTGCCACACACCGTCCGTCTGAGCAAACGGCCGGCCACAGAGATGCAGCAGCAGCAGGTCACATGCCACGGTTTTGTCCGAAGAACACGTCTCATTCTGCAAGCCTTTTTTTTGCGGTTATTATTCCGTAGCCATTGACTTCGCATCTCGCACGCGTCTCATTCCGCAAGCCTTTCTTCCACATCCTTTTTTTTGCATGAGAAACAACCATCCAACACGTCTTACGTGTCTGTGCCGCAGCCTCGTGTTGGGCTGACCTCGTCATGGACTGATGGCGCTCACGATGGAACGAATTACCTCATCTCCAGCCAGGAATGTGGACATCCTACGGTCGCCCTCGCACGCCGATGCAATTTTTTAGAACGTCGTGCGCTCAGCTTACCTCTGCTCTTCTGGCAGGGAATGTTTCTGGCAGCGGCCTTTATAGTTCTATTACACCAAAAATGGGTCTCTTTCGACGACCTTGTTAAGCGAGAGCTACACATCGGCTTAATCGGGTCGACGTCGGGAGCAGATGGTGAAGACACCATGTGTTCATAGTTGTTGCAGGCTTCACCGAAGCGTCTCGATCGACGTCTTGGCAACGTAACCGGTTGACGTGGAGTCGTGGACCCTCTTCTTCCGAGGCCCGTGGAAAAGTACTGACGGCTTGGCGCCAACGCTTCTCGCCCGGGGAGAAGGGATGGTGCTGCCTTGATGGCTTAATCTAGTCCACGACACTGAAATGAAAACCATGCTTGCCGAACACAACTAGGGATGGGATGACAGTAACTGCAAGTGGGACTGCTACGGGCTCCACCCACCGTCTTGATTGTCGTGAAACCAGCGACCGGCAAATACCACTGCCGCAACACGGCGGTAAGTGGTCTGCCCGTTGGAGCTATAGTATACACTTGAGGAAAACGTGATCGGAACCCAACAGTAACTTGGGCCTCTTTTGCCGGCTGGATTTCTGACATGAGAATAGCACAAGAAGAACGTGGGAATTAGCTGTCGTGGAATGTTAAATTCTACTCCCTCCGTTCCATAATATTGACGTTTTTTGACACTACACTAGACTCAAAAAACGTCTTACATTATGAGACGAAGGGAGTACAAGAATTGAAAGCACGGGAATGTGTGATAGATGTTGTTTGATTGCGTTGAGAAAACCATAGGAATTTTTGTAGAATTTGGTGGATGTCATGGTTGGCATTAAGATAAAAGGAAATTTCCCACGAGGTTGAGCCCAATGGAAATTTTTTGCTTTGGCCGTATGAACTTGTACATACAAACCAAACATGGTGCAGAGGGGGGAAACCCTAAGGGTTGGAATTCTACAAATTTTGTATGAATTTCCTTTGAACCAAATAGGTCAGAACACATATGAGTGTGGAAGTCACGTAAGATGGACTGAATGAGGCCATCATGATCGAAGTTATGCCATGTTCTTGCTCGATGCAGACGTGATATAGAATGTTTGTGGCTCTGGAGATGTAGAGGACATAGGCACTGGCGGAGCTACGTGTTAGGAAAAATGGTCGTGGCCCGCCCAGCCAAAGGGAGATGCAGTGGAGACAAACTGTAAATTGAGCCGTCAGAATAAAAATACCGAGTCTTCCTTCGTACTGGCCCACCCATGTTTGCTAATGAAGCTCCGCCACTGGACATAGGCAATGGTCACCTCTGGACACCACCGGCACTACCATGGGACCGATATTGTTGTTATTGTCCTTAGTATGCTCATTGTTTCATGCCCGATGATGACCAGAAGGGTTTAGTGTTGCAAGGGAAAATCTTGACCTCACGGTATGTTGGACTAGTTATTGGAGCTAAACGACAACTGAGACCAATAGTTGGTTCGACTCCAACAACCAGGGCGCACGCATGTGCTCTCTTTCCTCTTAGTGTTAGTTTGAGATCGCAACCATCAAAACATTATCAAACACATGAGAGAAAAAAACATGGTTTCAATTTTATTATGTTGTCGAGTACACGAAGCACTAGATTTAGAGGCATCCGGGTAAGAGGGTTAGTCTGACTAGGGATGCCTTGTGGGTCGAGGCGCTCCTTTATGCTACATCACTTGTTGTCATGTCGTCCCCTGACTTGGCATTCTGGGATCCGGGGAGTTGGTCATTCATGTGATCACTCTAGGTGTGATTGTTCCATGCCTTCGACAATAGAGGCGCTCCGTCCTGCTCTTAGTCTTTTGTAGAAATCTTTGCTCTTACTTACATTTGTTAGCGATAAACCAAACTTTATTAGCTAGGAATATGGTTTGCAGGAATTACAAAATGGTCATGGGGTACCTCGGCCACAAGTGGCGACCAAAATCTAAAGAAGATGAAATTTTAGCTAAATTGTGTGCATAAAAAAATTGCTCTTAGTTACAAGTTTCATGGGTGGTCGTGGTGTCCAGAGCGCGTGGGCCTATCAGGCCAATAAAGAGCCCAAGTGGATACACGAGTCTGGTTGCCATGTTTTCTAGTTCTGGTTGACCCCGCGAGAGCTATATCTACCAACTTCGACATGGATATAGCTCACGCCTTAAGCGCTGACATGGCCATCTAGTGGGTTTTCGAGTTAGCTAGCTCAGTCATTGTATTTTCCTTTCTTCTTCTTCTTCGCTGGACCGATTTGGGTTTTTCATTGGTTTTCTTTGTTTTTCATCGATTTTTTCCTTTTTATGTGTTTTTTTAGAGTTTTCTTCTATTTTCTTTGTTTTTTTCTTTTTTGTTTTCCTCCTCTTTTCAGTACATGTCTACTTTTTTGATACATGTTGTACATTTTTTGTATATACACAGAATATTTTTCTGATACAACTTGAACATTTTTCAAATACATGATGATTTTTTTTTGCAAATACATGTTTTCAAAAACATGTTAAACATTTTCGAATACCGTTAAACATTTTTGAATGGTGCACAACATATTTCTAAAATTTCACGATTTATTTACATTGTGTAAAAATGTTTTCAGATACATGTTTGAACATTTTCTAATAAATGTTCAATATTTTCAATACACATTGATTTTTTTATGGTAATAAGAAACATTTAAATAAATACCTGAACATTTTTTTATTTTGTTCACATTTTCAAAAAAATCGTGAACATATTTTTGAAAGGAATGAACATTTTAAAAATATCATGAACATTTTTGAATGTTACAAAACATTTTTAATTATGTGAATTTTTTACAGAGTTTAAGCATTTATTCAATGTCACGAACAGTTTTTTGAATTGTCCAAACATTTTTTTGAAAGTTGCGTGAACATTGTTTTTAAACTGCATGAACATTCTTTTAATGTTTGATGAACGTTTTCAAATTTTAAGTATTTTTGGGAACATTTTTATTTAGAATATTTAGAAATTTAAACAAAAGTAAAAGAAGAAAAAAAACTGAGTGGATAAATGCAAAACCTGCTACTGGGCTGGCTCACTAGGGGCGTTCCTTGAGGCGGCGTGGTGGTTCTCACAGTGAGCACAGCGGGCGAGGTTATACCTCGCCCGGTTGAGCTGACTAGACGACAAACGGTTGAACAAAACTCAACTCTAAAGATCCATAAGTGCCTTGAATTTTTGTAACCAGGGTTTTGCATCGATTGGGGGTACATTTTCGACCCTTTACCTCATGTTTAAACTCTACTAGAATTGCCCATGTGTTGCCATGGGGATTTTATTTGGTAAGCATTTATTGGTTTACCAAAGAAAATGAATTTTATTCGGTAAGTCAATAAGAGGTGGGCCAGTTGATGCGGTTTTCAAGGAAAACCGGTGCAAAAATTCAGAGATGAGAGGAAAATGATCAAAACCGAGAGGGAAGGAGAAAACCTAGGTAAGGTTAGAGCAGGGATGAACGACGTAACCTTATGTAGGAAGTAGGAGAGATAATTACAGAGAGATAATTAACACTACAATCACGGAGTCCTGAAAGTCGCATGTTATTGCATTACCGCCGTACATCATCAATATATACATTACCATGACGACACAGAAACAGGAAGCGAGTCAGATCAGAAACACAGCATGATCATGTCCACAAGGCGCACGACACAACCGTAAACGTGTCATACAATATCAAGAACGTGCACGACACAACCGTAAACGTGTCATACAATATCAAGGGGCATTACAGGTTCGCAGACGCAAGGCCGGGTGGCTTCTCTACTCCATTACTCCATGCCCAGGCCCCAGGCCAATGCTTAGTCCATCAAGTCGACGGCGCAATCAGCTCATCCAGGCCTTCTTCTTGAAGCCCTGGACAGATGATGTTATACACAGTTGTGAGCAGGTAAATTTGGAACTTTAAACCTATACGAATTTGTGCTGGAGATCATAACAAGTTCTCCTACTCAACCCAATGGCACATGTTCAAATCACCAGAGGGCGCCACGTTTTTCGATGGTGGAGGGTCCGCAATTCTACTCCCGATGGGAATATCCTAGTAAGAACAAAGAACAAACGGGGTACCTAATCTAATTGGGGGCACATACAGTCTGTTGGGGTTGGCACATCATTTGTTTTGCTCAAAAGGCTGCATAACCATTTTGAAAATCTGCAACTAGTTTGACCATCTATAAAAAAAAGAATTACTAGCACCCAAAACATCAAATCTACTCCCTCCCTTTCTAAATATAAGTCTTTTTACAGATTTCAATAGGGACTACATACGGATGTATATAGACATATTTTAGAGTGTAGATTCACTCATTTTGCTCCGTATGTAGTCCATATTAGAATCTCTAAAAAGACTTATATTTAGGAACGGAGGTAGTCTATTATTAGACTTGTCATGAAATATATTTTCATAATGTATTGCTATTTTTATGCGAGACAAGATGTTTGCGCAGAGTTCGATGGTCAAAGTACCATCTCAAAGACCCTGTCAATGTCCTAAAAAGCCAACGTTTTGATTGGAGGAACTAGTTACCATAGCAAGTTACTCTGGACATTCTTATCTACAAAGATAAAGAGAATCAATTAATACGTTCAAGTTTCGTATTACAGACAGCAGAGAATCAATATAGACCTTTTCCAAAACGTATGCAAAAAATCTATAGAATACAAAATTATGCTCCTGCATATATATTCAAGAAAAGTAAAGTAGAACAAAATACCTTTTTGACATCTGAATATATATCTTCAACCCTCTTCTCTGTCTGCTTTGCATAAGACCATGCTTTGTGTATATTAGATTCCATCTTTTTTGATATATCAATTACACTTTGAACCTACAATTATAGTCCACTGATTAGAATTTCGACCTCTAAGCAAAATAACATAAGATGGCCAGCTGAAAACAGCTTTTAGGAAGGGCTGCACCTGCACCCACAATTAGTTGCAAATTCTAGTTCTCCGCGGTAGCACACAAAAGCAAGCATGAATATATAAGAGCGTGCAATAATCTACAGTCTAACCACATGCAGGTCCATGTACTGTATAATACCCATGAATAGTTCCAAATAAAACCTTCTAGCAAGATAACTATGTGGCAACTGCAAACAGGTACAGGTAGAAACATATGCATTTACATCCACCTGTACTTTGTAATCGTCATTGCTTCTTGGCACATATAATAAATAATATAAGAAAACTGGACATCTTTGATTGTACCAAAAGAAACTTGTCAGATCAAAACTCAATACTGGGGTGATAGATATGAAATGCTACTACACTCACTGCTCCTACAAGTAATAACCAAACAACAGTTGTTGCACCGTGCTTATCCACCGATCCGATATCCAGCGAATCACAGCAGCCAAACCAGATTCGCCGAAACCAACAAAGCCAAACATCCAAAGGGTGTATGTCTATGTTACCCAGATACGGTGAATTCCTACAAACCAAGTGGCCCCTAAAATGAGCATCTCCGTGGAGGACCTCAAAGGGTGGCTTCTCACTGCTGCTAAATGCACGGTTGAGAAAGGAGTCAGGTGGCTGATCATCCTCACAATCTGGCGGCTCTGAAAACTCAGGAATGCATGTTTCTTTGATGCGGCAACACCACAGTTCGCTTGGTCGTTGGGGTCATTGCAAATGATGCTCAGATCTGGATGTTGGCTGGAACGTCGCTTATGGCTCACCTCTCCATGCGCAGTCTTTTTGGCAGTTTCGGCTGTCTATTTTTTTGGCTTATAATTAGTTTTGCCTCTTTCTTTTGTCGTCTGGTTGTGGTTTTGCTTTGTTTCAGCTGCCTGCCACTGTAGGTGGTTTCTATTCTGCGCATTCTTTGGTGTCCTAATACGTAAACGACACACACTTAGGTGCATGTTCAAGGAATGAGCTCTTAAATTCCCAATGTGAACTCACCACACCTTCTTTGGTGTTCTTTTTCTAACACACAATGAAGTGCATTTAGCAGCACATTCAACAAAAAGAACTCTTAAATTTACAATGGGTGCTCATCATGAGAAATGCTAAAGAAAAATAATGAGTAGGGGCTAGAACATTCACAGTGGTCATACATTCTATCTTAGAAGTTTCTTTTGGCTAAAGAAGAAGAGACAATGATCTAAACTTTCTTGTCTACCAAGGTTCAAATGCAAAACTATTAGATTTTAAATTAGATCTGAAATTTCAATCTGAAATAACACATACACATAAATTACGATAATCAAAACAGACATTAGCCATGAGAGTGATACCTTTGCAACATCTTTATACAGAGATTCGACCTTTTTTGCTGTATCCTTTGCCAATGACCATATCTGGTGAGCATTGGAGTTCATCTTCCTTGATTCATCCATTATAATTTGAGCCTGTTATACCAATCAGATGACTAGCTCAAACAGCTTTCCGAAAGAACTCACAGTCGCACAATAAAAGTAAACATCAACACAGGAGAACCTAAAACTAAAACCCATGAAAAATAGGAAACCCCTTGCTGTCACATGATAATGCTCCTTATCTAAATACAACTCTGACTACAAAATGCAACTATGAGAAAAATAGAAATCAGATTGAAACATATCAGTATTAACTATTAAGTTTGACTTTGGTTGAATGAAGAAAACAAAATTTAGATTGAAATTTCAACACAGGCAATACATATCAATTATGACTGTTGAACTTGCTAAGATTTCAGCTCATGCAGGGGAATTTTGGCGGGCACTGCCGTTTAAGGGATTTTAAGGCCAATATTGCTAAGACACTTTCAAAGTGTAGCATTTCCCTGAGTAATTTCTTCAAATCATCGCATGCTTGCGTTCTTAACTCTCAAGGTGCAACGTATTACGTTAGAATCATCTTTTAACCTCTATGACAGTTGTTTGACCCAAGTAAGAAACATTTCAGGATATATTCTCAATAGATAAAAAAAACATGAGGTTGGGATTAGGACATTCACAGACAATGTTGTAAATGTTGAACTTCACTAAATAACATAGCACAATGCCTGAACCTCCTTATGCACTAATGTTTGAAGGACAGATCGTCAATTGTTTTAATTTCAACAGAAATGTGTGGAAATTTCAAATTCCACTACAAGATTTTAATACCGTATACACAAAATGAAGAGTATACAAAAGAAATAATTGACTTGTGGCTACCAAGTAATAAAGACTATCATAACTGAGATAGCCTAGAAGTACATACCTTTTGGACATCTGAATGTAGAGCTTCAACCGTTTTCTCCGTATCGTTGGCCAATGACCACACATTGTAAATATCAGAGTTCATCTTTCTGGATTCTGCCGCCAGAATTCGTACCTATTATCACCATACCCAGGAAATGAGCACCTCAAGAAAAGACTCTCAAAATCACACGGTATGGATATAGAAGAGCCTAAAACTAAAGTCACATCTTCGCCTGCGTTTTCTGAAATCATGAAAACCAAAGGGACTCTTAAATTGTTGGAGATGGCAGCTCATGGAGAGCAAGGCATCTGCTTTAACTGTGATTCATGGCTGATCCCTAGTCATCGCAATCAAAAAATTATTCATCATGGAGGTCGATCCATTCTCGGACTGTGAAGAGGATGCCAAGGCCGAGAAAGGGGGGAGTGATGGTCATGTGCAGTGAGCATTGGAGGTATATACTAGGTCCCACTGCTTGACTACGGCTTCACCATAACTTCTAAAGCGTGTGCTGTCAGAGGCTAGACTCCACATCCGCTCTCGCACATGGTAACTGTATCAATTACACAGGCGCTTGTCGTGCTGTCAACATCAACGATGACACATTCCTAAAAATGCTTTGCCCTACCACTCACCACTGTCGGATCTTAAGAATCAATGCCACCTCGCTTCTGGCATGTCACCTTGAAGTGGATTCAAGATGTCACCTCGTGGATAATGTCAAATCGAGACAAAGAAAACAGAACGCAAATGTTGGTAGAATACCCATTGCTATGTGCAAAGATTTACAAATCCTGGTAATTTATGCAACTACCGTCGAATTAGACAGTAAAATACAACAAGAACACTGTTTAATCTAAATATGTCGACACTACCACACAATAGGTCAACAGTTGAGATACACCATTTAACTTGATTGTAAATTTTTTATTGACCCAAACAAATCCTTCTGATGAGTGACAACAATATTTCTAGTGGTGAACCCAAACATGAGAGAGACAGGGAGGAGGGCGGGGGAGGAAGGAACCTCATTTTCGACTGATTTGATAGTACCGCCAGAACTCCATAATGATTCCTACAAGATAGAGTGGGACAAAAGTCAATGCATGATTCTGGAGTGTTAGATTATTTTGAAGAAAACTACGAAGTCCCAACATAACATAACGAAGTTGTTTTAACGTAACATGCATTGCACGATGCTGCCAGGCTCAAGATTTAAGCCAAGGTTTAAATCAACTTCTCTCCCTGTCAAATAACAATGCAGTAACGATTTGCATAAATATATACAAGGAAAATACATTCTACTACCTGATATAGTTACACCTGGGTAGGAAAATGACTTTATACCCCTGATATCATTTCCAATATATGTTTAATTTTGTGGCTATGTGACATCATCCTAATCAGATGACTTGTTGTTTTGCTCTACCAAGATAGACGTGTTAATGCTCTGCTGCTCCTGGTTACCCAATAGTTACTAAATTAAGCATCATAGGTGCTAGTACGAGACCAGTGAGAGGTGGCTGCATGCACGCACAATACTGATTTGCAGAATGCACTTCTGCAGTTCGGCTCTAGGATGTAAATGTCCAGTAAGATTAAAACGAAAAGAGGACAGAAGTGCATCTGTAGCACATATACAGATTATTTTCAGGTTGAATCAAATGGTGCCAAAATAGTTCGAAAGTGGATATTTCCGCTAACACTGCTCTAGTTACAATCCCCCGAACAACATAGCCCGAGCCCCAAGTATGTATATATCAGACTCAGGTTCCATGCTAGTTGAATTTGCAGTAGGAATCATGAATTACCAAACAAGATAATATTTTATTTACGACAAGTAGTTCCATGCTAGTTGAATTTGCAGTGGGAATCATGAATTACCAAGCAAGATAATATTTTATGTATGACAAGTCTCGCCACCACTATATCAGCTGGCATAGCTATTCTTTTCACCAGCATGAGCTCTGGTTTCAGTGAGGAGGTCAAACCAATTTTCGCACTAAAATTTCACATCCACTACTTCATTTATGGCGTGCTCTATGACTATCCATCTCATTGTGTTCGTCCTGATTTGGCTGCAGTGAGTAGAACAGTGTACTGAAGCGGCAGTGTTTCGTAATTTCTTGATGTTATAAAAAAACCATCAAATTAACGCACACACAAACTCTACTTTGCTGTTACCTGATACGATGGATAATCAAATCATCCAAATGCTTTTATGTGTCTTAAACAAAGTTAATTGATGGTGCAAGCTATCTGTCGCCAAAGCATGAAAGCAATTCTTGCAATTGAAGAAGAGAGCACTCTGAAGACTGAAAACTAAAAGACCAACTACTGGATGTGAAATTGATATGTTGTTATGTACAGAACCCAATCACCAGAGGCATACCTTGATGTTTTCTTGTTCCTTGATCAGAGCCTGAATGTCCAGCCCCATCGCTTTCACAAACTCGGCATCTTCCTCTAAAGCATCACCTTTGTCATCTGGTGCTTTTGATTTGTTTTCCCATAATGATTCTGCAAGCACAATTGAACAATTGTCCTAAAATATACAAGAGGAACCATAATCTTCTTAGGGCACAGGCAGAAGAGTACACGTGTAACCAAAAAACAAAGAATAAGGCAAACCCCAAACCACGATTTCACAGCAACTTTACCATATACTCCAAAACATAATATTAATAACCTTAACAAAAAGAACTCGATCGGTTAATTTCTGACATACCCAATCGGTTGAGCTGCAGCTTCAGCTGCTCGATTTCCAACCGAACCTCTCGGCCGGTACCCTCCTCCCAAGCGGAACCAACGGGGGCGGTGCACTGCCCCGTGCGACCGCCGTCGTAGCGGGGCAGGGCGAAGAAGGTGGCAAGGAGCGCGGCCGCGATGGCGAGGGCGGTGCAGGATCGGCGGAGATCGCCTGCGCTACCGGAGGATTTCAGGCGGGCGAAGAGGGAGAGCAGGCGGAGGGGGAGGAGGAAGGCGACGACGACGGCGAGGATTGCCGAGTCGACCCTCATGGCCATGGACGGGGAGAATTCCCTGCTGCGGGTGGGCTATGGGCTCAAATTTGCAGGATGGGGACTGAGAGCATCGGCTTTTAGAAGCTCTCTTAATAATCTTAATAAACTCACCTCAAAAGAAAATCTTAACAAATTTAGGGCGTTGGAGCGGACCCTCAAATGGTCAAAACCTCCCGTTACGGTGCGACCGGACGGTCCGGACGTGTTTTACCATCCAATACGGTCCTATATCGATCCGCTTGGCGGTTCGGACGTCATTTTCCAGCAAGCCGGGGGATTTGCAGGAGTCCGGACCGCTGTCACGTTCGTTTTCCGACAAACCTGGCCCAGCCAAAATCCTCTCCCTTGTCCACGCTCTTTCCCTCCAGAGCATCAGCACTAGATTCATGCCGGCTCAGAGCGCACGCAACCGCTCGCTGGGGCCCACATTGAAGCGGCGTGCCGGCCAAGAGGGTCGCCTGTTGCACTCCGTTGCGCACGCCTTCTCACAATCTCTCCGCATTGAAACCGCATCCGACTACCCGCATACCTCCATTAAAACCAGTGAGTGTGCCGGGGAACCTACTCCGGCGCCCGAGCGCCACACGTCCATCCCAGTGCCGACCGGCATTAAACACCTCTTTGGTTGGCTTCTCGCATCCGTCCGTTATTTAAACATGTCCAGGAACCGGGTAATAACCACATCACACCTCCGCTCTCCATATCATCCTTCTACGACACCCGTCATGGCCTCCGGCTCCAAAAGTCTTGTGGGGCGGCCTCTCTGGCGAGCAAAGGAAGGAGCTCTTCGGCATTGCAGCAGCCTAGGTTGCCCAGCGAGCCAGACGGGTACATATTAGCTTGTCGGCAAACTCTCTAAAGCCGGTGCCATCGCCAGGTCATCCTCGCCTGTCCAGGCTGACCAACACTGTCTCCCGCCAAATTCACCGCAGGCGGCGGCGGCAACGCGTCCGGTAGGCGGAGAAAGAAGACATGTTCGCGAAGGTTGACGCGGTGGCGGTGGAAATTGACTGGGGTACCGACGACAAAGTTGCCAACTCCGCTTTGGCTGCTGTTGGGGAACGTAGTAGAAAAAAAAACGTCCTACGATCACCCAGGAACAATATGAAGATGCATAACGGGTTGTGATCAACGATCATTACCGACTCTGGGAGTGCAGCAGAAGTAGACGAGTCGGTGTAGATCGTACTTGGAGTCCCTCGAACGTCGATGACGATCCTGCGAACTGCCCTCGAACGGAAGACTAAAAGCATGGCCTCTCTACTTGGTTGCAAGCGTACAGTCTTCATGATCCGGCAATGCTTCGCCGTCCATAGCTAATCGTCACCGGAGAATTAAAGGGAGGAGATTACAACCACGTGGGGGTTCTAATTATGAGGATTAGAGGTGGCTAGGGCTAGCTCTGATTAGTCAATTATGACCAACAAGGACTAGAACTAGATGTCTAGATCAACTAGAGGAGGCTCAAAAACTTGTATTCATCAATAGGGCACCAAACATCCACTATATATAGGTTAGAGGGGAGAGGGAGTGCTCCCACCAAGGAGGGAAACCCTCCTTGGGGCATCCAACTAAGTGGAGGAGGAGCCACTCCTCCTCTAATCCTATCCACTTTTCCACTTGGGCCTTTTTGGCCTTATTAGGCCCAAAAATATTAAATTAAATATATATTTGTTCTAAACATTTTCAGAGCATTATATATATACATATATATATATATATATATATATACATATAATTTAACATCCCCAAAAATATTTTCCACCTATATATATTAATCGATAATACCTGGTATTAACCGATATTCACCGAAACGCTTCCGGTGACCCCAAAACGCTTCCGGAACCTCTCAGAAGTATTCTGGATACTAATGAAATAATTCCACAATATATATTCTCATCGCTCCCGTCACACTAACACTCACCAGATCGTGATTACCTTATGCTCGTGACCCCTTAGGTTCGGTATATCATAGACATGAACGAAACCCCTTCGTTCAATGACCGTTAGCGGAGCCATGGACATCCATATCGGTCTCTATAATTACACGAATGATATTCGAGTGAACCTTTGGTTATCATGTGATGTTCCCTTTACTTCGCGATACTTTACAAAACCCGGTGTGCATTGGTATCCTCCAGAGTCATCACCATACTCACTATACGACTGCTCCTATTACCGGTTTTGTTCTTCTTTCTCGTTGACATGTTCCGGCATCCCCGTGGCGTAGTCACCTGTGTCTGTCCAGACGATGTTGGATGTTGTCACACTGAGAGGGCCCTAAGAATATCTCTCCATCGTCGAGGAGCAAATCCCACTCTCGAGCTAGCTGGTCACTTGTCAAACTTTTCGGTGAACCTGAAAGTTATCGTTATGATCACCTTGTTACAGATGAAGTTTGAGCAACCTCAAAGTCCACCGTCTGGTAGGAAGTGACCGAGACATTCTCATGGTCTGAGGAACTAAAACACATGCTAACACTACGTGTTATAATAGATGATTTTAGACAATGTAATCACAATGTATAACAAACAAGAATTGGGTCGATTCAATATGATCGTTCTTCTAATGTCATGCCCTCAATGTTGTTTTAAGACTATCGTTACACTTAACGATATCCTAAGATCCGAAAAACGTGATCACCAACAGCACTTGAGCAAGTCTTAGAGGCGATACCGAGAACCTATTGTTACATGTTTATCATTCCACACGTGCATATGAGTTTTCCATCGAATCGCATATTCCAGGATCATAGCAGTTATATCACGGAATATAAACTCTTAACTATGAATATGGAAAGATAACAATACAACATTATTGCCTCTAGGGCATATTTCCAACAGTCGCTCCCCGACGCCACGACAACGAAGATGGCACGTCTGCGGCCGCCGACGACAACAAGGAAAAGTAAACCATGGAGGTCGTCGCCGCTTGGATCCCACGAAGGTCACCGCCCCGCCTCGTCGGGTTACACTGCCAGTAACTTGACCGCTTCACGGGGGGCGTAGGCCACGGTGACCGTCTTCCCCCACCCCAAAAACCAACTCTGATATGCATCATGGAAATGGAGGCTACTCTTCCCCTTCCACTAAAGCATATCCCTCTGAGGCTCACGACGGTTGATAAGCGAGCTGCCGGACATGGGGAAGACATGTCCTGGGAATGGGGTTGCATCGCTACCGGCAATAGACTAGGTTAGGATAGTTGTCGGTGTCAAAACCGGCGAATCTCGGGTTGGGTCCCGAACTGTGCGTCTAGGCGGATGGTAAGAGGAGACAAGGGACACGATGTTTTTACCCAGGTTCGGGCCCTCTCGGTGGAGGTAAAACCCTACTCCTGCTTGATTAATATTGATGTATGGGTAGTACAAGAGTAGATCTACCACGAGATCAAAGAGGCTAAACCCTAGAAGCTAGCCTATGGTATGATTGTTGTTCATCTCTATCGACTAGCCTGGCCTCGGTTTATATAATGCACCAGAGGCCTAGGATAACAAGAGTCCTAGCCGAATATGCCGGTGGGGGAGGAGTCCTTGTCTTGATCGCCAAGTCTTGCGGAATCTTCCTTGTATGTGGCAATGTCCGGATGGCCCATGAGTATCTGACCATGGGGTCCTCGGCCCAATTTAACAGATCGGGAGATGACGCGGTGAGTACCCCCTAGTCCAGGACACCGTCAGTAGCCCCCTGAACCGGTCTTCAAGTTTAGGGACGCTCCTCGATTCTTCCGAACCGTTCTTCATCTTCAGTCATTGGTCTTGAAAACTGGTTCAACAAATCTTCTCATCTTCGATCTTGAGGATCGCCGAAATGCATTCGACGAGTTTACACGTCGGGTATCCGAGGAGCCCCTTTAAGTTTCCGGCCTTTATCAATGCCTTGTTATTTTCTTGCGTCCGAGCTCCAACGCCGAACCGCTTCCCAGTTCTGACGCCGGAATGTGTCTGAGCTCCAACGCTGGACTATGTATCCGAGCTCCAACGTTGGACTGTGTATCCGAGCTCCAACGCCGGACTATATCCGAGCTCCAACGCCGGATTATGTATCTGAGCTCCAACGCCGGACTGTATATCCGAGCTCCAACGCCGGACTGTATCCGAGCTCCAACGCCGGATTATGTATCCGAGCTCCTACGCCGGACTGTATCCGAGGTGTCGTAAATCAGCTTGGTTCAAAGAAGGTTGAAGGAGTTTAGCCGAGTTTAATGTCGGAAATGCCCTCTATGGAGCCAGCCACTAGCGCCCGAGCTTTATGCCGGACTGCTTCCGAGGTGGTGCACCACCCCGAATGTGGGTCGATTTTTGTCAATATTTTTGATTGGTGCAATTTATTCTCTGCCGAGATACATAGTCAGTAGCCCTCAAGGTGGGTATCGGTCTAAAACCCGAGATGCACATGAAGGATGACATAAGACCACTGATCCCCGTAGCCACTAAGACTCAGGTTGATTTGTAAAATCGGCCTGAGGATCAAGTCCTAGCTCGGCAGAATACTTCGGGACACAAAAACCGGCGTGCTCAGTCCTCAAGACTCAGGTTGGGTGCGGCCGACCAACCTGAGGATCAAAATCTCCTCGGAGACTATATTACACTTAAAATTTTACGCATTGGACGAGGCAATGCAAGAGCCCCGAGACACTGGTTGGGTGGCAACACCAGATCAGGGGATCGATGTGCCCCTTTAATATTTGTAAATAATGAGCCCGAAGCCTAGTAGCCCCCGAGCCTTAATGCGGGCACGGGTGGCCGAATTAAGGATTGATATCCATAGTAAAATCACAAATTATGTGTAATGACTCTATGTATCCAAGTACTTTACGTCATTAATGCTCGGATCCGCATTGTACAAAACTTTGTTGGCCGACCATCGGCTTCCACCTCCTCGGCCAATAGCCGAGGAGTGTTTGTCCTACTTTATAAAGCCTTTATGAGGGCAAAGATTTACAACAAACAAGGCAATCTGGCCATACGGTTTTATAAACAAAGGTACGCAGAGAGATATGTTATATTACTATTTAATAGAAGAAATGTCTTCCAAAGAAAATAGTCCCGCTATCGGTTCCTTTCTTTGGGTTGTCATGCTAAGCATGATCATGAAACCTCAGCTCAATGTAAGAGCAAAATATCGAGGATTTAGTTTGGGAGGCGATTAATAGCCCCGGTAGTGTTCAGCGACGACGAGGTCAAGCCAGAAACACTTGACCATTGTTATGAATGGCCCGTCGTTTAACACCGTCATCGGATCGTGACCGATTTACGCTTATTGTGACAGCATGTTTTCGGCTTTATCCATCGAGGTGCTTAACCATGTGAGCTGGAAGCACAATCGCGATGGTTCTCCTTTGCACACCTAGCGAACAAAGCGGAACGTAGGAGGCAAGCGCAGGAGCCGGGCAACACAACTATTGACCGAAGACACAATTCGAAACCGATGCATATATAGCAATATCCGAGAATGTTTTTGCCGAATCTCTAAAGGTGTCCGGCGTTGCACTACAAGACTTGTGCTGAAAACACACAAATAGTTTAAAAAGTGCCATAAGCTTGGAAAACCAAAAAACGTCAGTAAAAACTTGATGTCCGAACAAGATCAAGTGTTCGGTGCCAATCCGAAAATTGGCCTGAGCAAAAGAAGTGCTTCTATCGTGCTTTAACATGATACATCCTATCTCAAGACGTCAAGTTGGTCAGCCTACGGCTTCAACCTCCTATCCCGAGGGCGGAGTACTTCTCATTAGGCCAATTTAGCAAACTAAACTCTAGCAGCTTTGAGAGAGAAATTAGGCTCCCCGGCTAGTGACCACACGCTCGTGTCGAAAAAAGGAGTGATAGATAATAATAATAAAACTTTGCAACGACTAAGAAGAAGAACACTTATCATAAAACGACTCATATAAATTTAAGAGCCCCCAGTGACTTGGGTAAAAGAATGATTGCATGTACCGAAGTACTTATATCATATCTATGTTCAACCGAACTTTAAACGCGTCTTAACCGACCGTCGGCTTCTCCCTCTTGATCGAGGACCGAAAAGTGTTATGTACTCCATCATCGAGAATATCGACGGTGTTTCCAATAACCAGGCAATCAGGCCATAAGGCTGCAACAGATAAAGCGCGCTCAGGGAACTTATGCTATATTACTGCGAAGTGTAAGAAGCATCTTCGAAGAAAATAGTACCCCCATCGATACCTTTCTTCGGTGCTCATTGTTATTATGAGACTTGTGCAATAGATTTTTTGTACTCATGAGTTCCGTTGTGTGCCGACCATCATTGAAAACTATAAGAGCGCTAGCTTTCGGCTTCACCCAGTCTGAGGTCCGGCTCGGATGACCCGATCGTTACAATCGCAGAGGTGCTCCCTTTACTCCCTAGCCGAACAATCGGGAACGTAGGGGTAAACACAGGAGCGAGGCAACCCAGCTTGCAAATCGCTTAAGTCAATATGGTGCATATTGTGGCGTAATACACGAACAAGGAATGAAGCCGTACAAGTATAATCATATGCAAGAGGAAAAACTTCATGAAGGAAGCCCCCAAATGAATTGGGTATTTGAATTTATGCGTCACAAACAAAGTTTGGACAAGAAAATTTTTTACAAGCAACATTTTTCCAAAAAAGTATAATGCTTGGTCGAACCGAACACAAGTTAGAAATTAAAGCTTTGAGCATGAAAGCGACTTAGCTGGTTAATGTGTTCGGTATTGATGACGCGGTCCGAGCTTGATACGGGACAAGGTTCCATCCCCCAAGCCGGTCCCAAGGTGGCGGAGCGGAGAGCTCGACACGCCGAAGTGGTGACATAGCACGGTCAATGCAGACCGGCAGAGTGATGCCGAAATCCCCGGATCATTTTCCTGTGCACAAAAAATGATGCAAACCGGAGATAATAGTAATAATGATAATTAAAAAAAATCATTGCATAATAAATAATTTATGCAAAGTGAGTAATAAAAGAAAAATGGCCTGGCGCCGAAGTCAATGTCGATGCAGGGCGTCGGCGTGATGCGGTAAAGGCATGGCAAAGCCTGAATTCACAGGTCGGTCCGAGCTCGGATCACGGCGTCAGCGGACTATGTCTGGCTGACCGAACCACCATGCGACTATCGTTAATGCGGCCACCATTTGATAGACCTGTGTACATATGATGGACAAACCGGAGTAATAATTCTTTGGGAAAAATGAACCCAAACAAGCAAAAATACTGAAATTAATAGCACCTGGTTTATTTGTTGTAGCAATCCGAAGGAAGGTGATTCCCAAAATTGGGACTCGATCCGCGCACTCATTGCCTGATGGGCGATAAAACGACGGCATGGCGATGCTGGCAAAGGTTGGCTCGCCGAGGCAAAGCCCTCGGTCCAGCTAACGTGATGGAGCTGGTCGGCTAGTGACGCTGAAGTGTCCGGAGTAGGTTGATGAAGAGATAGCGAAGCCCCCGGTCCAACTGAGATGTCAAAGTAGGTCGGCGTGATTGACACCAGCTTGAAGAAGCAATAGTGCGGCCCTGCCGATGCAGGTCGTGACGTGGTCGATGTCGGCTTGATGAAGCGACCGTGCGGCGATGCCGGTATGCCCGCTCCGTGTAATCCATGGGGCGGTGATGTTGGTGATGATTTATCCTTGTGATGCCGGACTCTTGTTCGGCTTGCCGAGATGATGATCCAAAGAAGTTGAGCTCGGCTCAACAAAGCGACGACATGTCTAGCGCAGGTCGGCAGCCGTGGAGCAATATTGTCGTACTGGTTTGACACCAGCATGATGTTGAAGATCATGTTCAAAAGATTTTAAAGTTAGTGGGATGTGTTCGGGAACAAAACACAATACCCCATACTAAACTTCCTTCAAAAAGGATTTCCGAAATCCCGTTCGTAAAAAGGACGAACTCGGGTCGGATTTGTTTTCGCGCAGAAAACAGATCCGAAAAGTGATGCACTAATCGGAAGGTTCCCGGAGTTTGGACGGTCGGATCGAGCTGAAATTTTGAGGGGTGGTAGATATAGGAATCCCGCAGTCGATCAACGGTTGGATCTTCCAAAGGAGGTCCGAGCTCGAAGCTGGACACCACGTCTTAAACTCGTCCAGATTCTCGTCCAGATTTGACAGGGCTCCGGTATATCGTAGATTGTCGGAGATTCCTCCATTGGAACTCGACGAAATTTAGCGTGGCTGTTGTAGACGTAATTCCGCACTATTCCACTGAAGCAATCGTCAAACCGACACTCGAGGGGGCGGTGACGGCGGATACAAGTTTGCTGTCCAGAAAAACAGCACGGTCGCCCGAGGGCAATGTTGACGTTGAGCCCCCGGGCTCCCTGGATGATTCCTCCATGATCTTGATAGAGATCGGAGCTGATGTTGATGAAGGCCCTCATCCGAACATGGCGATCGGAGGTAGGGCGCAGTCCTTGGTCGAACCAAGGTGACCAGTCGAGCTAGTGACGAAGATGCCGAAGTCACAGTTGATCTGCAGGCGAGCCATCGACCTTTTGCCGAACACACAGCGGAACTCTCAATGAAAGCACCAATATCGGTGTCAAAACCGGCGGATCTCGGGTAGGGGGTCCCGAACTATGCGTCTAGGCGGATGGTAACAGGAGACAAGGGACACGATGTTTTTACCCAGGTTCGGGCCCTCTCGGTGGAGGTAAAACCCTACTCCTGCTTGATTAATATTGATGATATGGGTAGTACAAGAGTAGATCTACCACGAGATCAAAGAGGCTAAACCCTAGAAGCTAGCCTATGGTATGATTGTTGTTCATCTCTATCGACTAGTCTGGCCTCGATTTATATAATGCACCAGAGGCCTAGGATAACAAGAGTCCTAGCCGAATATGCCGGTGGGGGAGGAGTCCTTGTCTTGATCGCCAAGTCTTGCGGAATCTTCCTTGTATCGGCGGCTGTCCTGGACCAGCCCATGAGTATCTGACCATGGGGTCCTCGGCCCAATTTAACAGATCGGGAGATGACGTGGTGAGTACCCCCTAGTCCAGGACACCGTCAATAGCCTAGCTATAATTTAGTTGAAATATGTCCAAAATGTAAATATTTTCGTCCAGTTTATATGAAAATCTCTCGTTTTGCATGCGATTTGTCCGGTTTGAAATGTATATGGCTACGGTTGGATGGATGGCTCTCGCATCAGTGTCCGGGGACTGTTCCCCTGATCCTCAGACAGATGCGGTGTTTGGTTTGGGGGTCAGTGTTGGATATTCCCTTGTTAGGTTTAACGGTTGATCTATTGTAAGCTTGTAGCAGATTCCCTATACAACTTTCTCTGTACTTAGCTTGACATATATGTGGCTAGCGTGGTGCTGCGGCGAGCAATGAGCAGCGATGAGGTGGTGGCGGTGCGACGATGGCAGGGTGCGGGCGTCTAACGGTCGATAGTGATGACGTGCATGAGTCTCGCGGCTCCGTGCGATGGTCCAGAGGTAATTGGCGGCAATGCTAGCATGGCATGTGTTGGTACAAATATAAGGGGGTGAAAATGGGGTTAAGGTGACCACCTATATAAATTTGTGTATAGGTAAGCTGCTGGAGCATGTTTTTTGTGCCAACTTTCCCTGTGTGTGGAATCTGTTAGGAATAGGGAAGCTACTGCAGATGCTCTGAGGCAACTCTAACTGAACCTAAGGTCTTAGCTCCTTATAGCCTGTTTGGTTGAGGGAATTAGTGGTTACAGAATGAGAATTTAAGGGGCACGAGACATATAATACGTAGTTTAGCCGGGGCTAGAAAGTTGAGGTGGAATGGAGAAAGGGAATTAAGGAGCTCAATTCATGCCCTCTCCTATTAATTCATGTGGGATGTTACCCTGTCAAATTCCCTCTACTAATTCTCATCACGCACCAAACATGGATTTGGGACCGAAAATCAACTTGCCATGCCTAATCTCCTACTAAAGTCCATCTTGTAAACTATCATCCCCTTTTCTCATTGTAGCCAGACAGGTTGTTAAGTTCATTCTCTTTTGAGAAGTGAAGTGTATTCTAATCGAACCAGACTTTTAAACTTCTTAATAAAATCAAGGAGAAGTGCCCCCTCCTCCTCAATTTTGAGTAATCAAAACTCATTCTTAATAATAAAAATATCCCTCCGGGAGTTCGTGCCTCCTCTTGGTTACACTTGCAGCGTCAAGCATCGTCGTTTCCTAGTGCCTCGATAGCTAACACAACTCCCCATCACCTCGGACTCCTCATGGTCACACCCCGCTGAACGTTTGCCGAGTTTTGATAAGGTTCTACCAAAAGAACCTTTGATTTCTCGCCATCTTGACCACTGCCACGCTCCTCCCTGTCGTTCTCGTCACAGGTGTGCTCCTCCCTCCATCCCCGGCCATGGGCAGAGCAAAAAAGACCCACATCAGCGCATACAAAGCAACCTAAAGAGAAGCACCTACACCAACAAAGGATCACCCTACATAACAGTCGTTCGTCGTCGCCTATTCCGGTGAATCTTTGTGTCCCAGAAGAACTCATTTACATGAAAAAAAATCATGACCTGTGGATGACAAATTTCACCAACTTTCTCGTATCCTTCCTTACACAATATGTCGTGCTCGGCGAGCTTCTATAAAATTGCTTTTTTAGGTCATCCATCATATGCCCTAGCTAGATCTTGGACATTGTCGGTGTCAAAACCGGCGGATCTCGGGTAGGGGGTCCCGAACTGTGCGTCTAGGAGGATGGTAACAGGAGACGAGGGACACAATGTTTTTACCAGTGTTCGAGCCCTCTCGATGGAGGTAACACCCTACGTCCCGCTTGATTAATATTGATGATATGGGTAGTACAAGAGTAGATCTACCACGAGATCAATGAGGCTAAACCCTAGAAGCTAGCCTATGGTATGATTGTTGAGATGTAATGTTGTGTCCTATGGACTAAAGCCCTCCGGTTTATAAAGACACCGGAGAGGCTAGGGTTACACGAGTCGGTTACAATGGTAGGAGATCTACATATCCGTATTGCCAAGCTTGCCTTCCACGCCAAGTAAAGTACCTTGGGACACGAGCCGAGTCTTCAATCTTCTATCTTCGTGATGCAGGAGTCCGGCGGATATTGATAGTCCGGCTGTCCGGACACCCCTAGTCGAGACTCCTCGGTAGCCTGAACCAGTCTTCAATGACGATAAGTCCGGCGTGCATAATGTTCGGCATTGCAAGGCGGGTTCCTCCTTGAATAGTCCGGAGAAGATAATGAACACCGGGATAGTGTCCGGCTCGCAAAATAATTTCCACATTCCAACGTAGAGAATAAAATACACACTTAATTCAATCTGCTGACGTATTACGCAGCGTGATGTCACACCGCAGCCAAGCCCTCGTTTGAATCGTTTTTATTGTTCCGCCTCAGCACGTTTAGCGAAGCGGCTTCCTTGGCACGTCCTGTCGAAGCAGAGATCGTGTTCCCTTTTATTCCGGGATCCTCATCAATACGTGCGTGGGTAACCCAACCGTTCCGTCCGCCACGCCTCCTCTATCGAAGGGAATCTCAAGCGGTCACGGAGGCGGCCCTTGGTATTATTTCCCTTTATAAGAGGACCAAGGCATGTCCTTGTCTTTTAACCTCGCATCGAATCTTTCCTCTGCTCCTAGTTCCAACACCAAGAGCTTGGACTCGGCGCTTGGATCTGTAGCAATGTCGGCTCCGACCTCCGGGGCGGTGGATGCCCTCCTCCGTCATGGAGGAGGACATATTGAAGTTGCGTGAGGCCAAGTACGGCCTATGAAGTTTCGACAGGTTGCTGCCCAGGGCAGGCCGTGCCAACCCCGAGCCCGGCGAATCGTCGTTTCGCATCTCACCTCCGTCGAGATTAGGCTTCCAGACGGATCCCTTCGTGAGGGGCTCTGTTCTACTACGGGCTGGACTTCCACGACTTGGCTCCGAGTCTATCCTCCATATCTCCGCATTCATTATCATCTGCGAAGCCTTCCTCGCGTCATCCCCCACTTCGGCTGTGGCTGAAAACATTCAAGGTGGAGCGAAGATGATCGGGGAGTCAAGCGGAGTCTTGGCGAGGCGACCATAAGCAAGAAGGTCGATGCCCGTGGCTCGAAGGTTCCTTCAAGAGGAACAGGGATTGTGGCAGCAGGAGTGGTTCTACATCACCACTCAAGGCGGCAAGCAAAAAGCCGCCGCCCTCCTTCCGCCTCGGGACCTCCACGGCAACTAATGTCGTGGGTCGACCAAGGACTCAACTGGGGCCGTCCAGGGCGTGCCCGCACTGCAGGCGGATTCGGGACCTCCAAACAAGGGAGTTTGATCTGGTCAAGGTGATGCAGGTCATGCTAACTAGGCACCTCCTACCACGCAAGCGTCGTCCTCTCCGTTTATGGGAGTTCAATCCGGAGGACCTCGTATCCTCCAAAGATTTCATGGGTGCGACACCCTTGGAGATGTCTGAGCTGTTCTTCGGACCGCAAGTGGCGCGTCCGGATTCGGCCGAGATGCGGGACTAAGCGCGATCGTCCGGATACTCGGGTAAATAGCTCAAAGCCGGACATCCTGTTTTGTATGCCTTTCAAGAGATCGCGTCTCGACCCTTTGTTCTTTTACAGGAATGGGTGGTGCGATCAAAGCTGATAAGGTGTCCGGCCCCCCTCGAGACCGCTGGAGCCCGTCTTTGGTCGAGAATGTTGGAGGTTGCGCCCACGAGGGGCGGCGGGGGAGATAAAGGAGCTAATACGCCGTCCAAAGGCGGCAAGAGGAGGAACCAAGGATCCCTCCCTTCAGGGGGAGAAGAGGACCGCCTCCGAAGATCCGGAGGCCCCAGCCCCTAAGCGTGGGAAGAAATCCCCACCGGGGGGTCCGGCGTCCGGAGAGAATCCGGACGCGCAATCATCGCCCAAGGACCAGCCCTCCAACGAGCCGTGAGTATGAAAGAGGAAGTTTAATAAAAAAGTACCTTCGTTTATGCTTCTGTAGGTAACCGAAATATTTATATCGCAGATTCGGATCTGCGGCCGTCTCGAGATGAGTTCGTCCTTGGGGATCTTCTTCCGGAGATGATGGAAGCGTCGCCTCCGTCCGACGCGCGCCAGATGAGGCGGCGAGCCCAAGTGTAAATCACGGAGGGCGTCCCCGAGTCCGGAGGGGTCGAAGAGTTCAACACCCACGAGCCCGGCGGGAGAATCAAGAGTTTGCTTGAGAGGCGTCCATTTCAAAAGATCACCGCTGCGTTAATCGTCACGGTGGTTGGAAGGATTTCGTCCGCTGAAAGCGGTGCGTGATCTGCCATGAGCTTCTTTGCGGGATTTGAGGTATCTGAAAATAGCGTACCCTTTGCTTTTTAACAGTTGTGCATATAAAGATGCGCCAGATAGATAGTAGCCCTGAAACTTCGGTAGGTTGTCGAAGACGACAGCGTGCGAGGATCGAAAATCTAAATATCTCGGGTAATAAATATCGCCGTTACGATATGTGGCGGATAGTCCGGGGCCAGCCGGATGATCGGTTTGCGAACTAAGTCGGCAATGGACATGGCGAATCTTGACATAACACTTGTCAATCAGCGACTTGACGAGTCGCAAGGTAAATAAATTCTCCATAGCCGCTTTATTGAGTGGGTTAAAGCCCTCCTCGATAAGTTATATGCTGTTTATCTGACGCATGCTGCTCTTGTGTGGAGAGACTTGGGCGAGCTTGCACAAGCCAAGGAACAAGCCGAAGGAGTGATCGGCTGCCGCGAGGGCGGCCGAGGAGTTGAAGGCGAAAAGGCGGCACCGCCTGCCTAAGCGGGCGGAGTTAGCGGATTGGCCAAGAAATTAAAGGATGCTACCGACCGTGGCGAGGCTCTTGAAAAGGAGCGCCTATTGGGCGGGAAGACTGAAGAAGGCCACCGCCGAGACCAAGGATGCCCGCTCTGCAATGCGGGCTATGAAGGAGGAGCTGCGCTAAGCCGGAGAAATCACGGTGGCGGCCGTTTCTTATCGTCGCCGGTTTATGGATGCCGGTATGCCCAATTTGAAAAGCGGTGGAGTTCGGAGGATCCTTACATGGACTTGGCTGCGAGTGCGGTGACGCCGTTAAGCACTTCGAGCAGGGGATCACAAGGTGGAAGAGTTATATTGGACTCAATTCCACGATCCGGATCACCCTCTTCCGCTGTCGACGAGTTGGCGAATGGGCGAACTGAATAGACTGTCCGGGCTGGCTATGATTGACATCGTGGCCCATGTGTGGCGAGAGAGGTCCAAGGCGACGAGCTATTTTGGCCTCTGCAGCGGTTCCTTGGGGCGGTGCTGCATATCAAGGAGATGAAGCGGTCGGCTCTGCATCGAGGGCGCGGATGGCTCTCGCCCGTGTAAAGGCGCGATGTCCGGAGATGGATGCCACCTGCTGCTGCCCGTGGTTCGGATGGGAACCGGCTTCTGCCGAACATTATTTGAGGGAAGTTATGCGCGGCGCTTCGTATAATAGAGTCGCGATGCTCGAAGAATGTAACGTTCAATTGAACGCATTAACTTGTTTTATGAATGATTATAGTATGAATGCTTTTTATACTTGTGCTTCCAAGTAGTAGTACTTCTCCTTGCGGCCGTTTAAGTATACTTGTGTATAACCCGAAAGATGCAGATCTTGACTTGACCCTTGCACAAGGTGCTGGGGTGTTCGCAAAATAGCTTTTTCACACTTTAATCCGACGTCTCGTTCCTGTTATAAGGAGGTGGTAGCGTAGCGAACGAGGCAATCCGGACTATAATGCTTTATCTCTTTCACTTAGCCAATGGAGCTCGAGGGTGGGGCTACGACATAGCCCCTAATGGCGCCGCACATCTCCGGATTCGGGGTGCGTATGTGCCTGACCGGGAAGCAACCCTTCGTCAAAGCGGGGAATTCTAAACATTCTGTAGTCGATCAAGTGGCTGACCAGACTCTCGCTATATCATGACAACGGTTTTGGCTTTCTCTCTTGAGGTGCTCACCAAATTAACCGGGGCACAATCGCGATAGTTCTCCGGTGCCGCTTTAGCGGGTGATCTGAGCGTAAGGCAGCAAAACACGGAGCCGGGCAAACCCAACATTTGACCAAAGACATGATTCGGAGCTGATGCATATAGTGCCCAACTTGAGACGCCAACACTCCACGAGGTGTTCGGACTTTATGATAACGGGCAGAATTATACCTAAGCCCCTTGTGTCCGAATGCGGGTATTGTCTTCGACGCGCCAATGCCAAATCGTCGAGCTCCGCCTCGGCTATAGGAAGAAGCCGAGGCCGATTTAGCAACAAGAGACGATAATAAAAGGTCTACGTAGGGTCTTAATCAAAAGAATCCTTGCGACGGGTCCCTCTGCGTCTGCCGTGTCTCCGTTGTGCCGTTATCACGGGCCAGATGCGCACGTTGTTCATCTGTAGAAAAGAGAGGAACATTTCAAAAACAGTTCGTGCGAAAATAATGCAAAAGAATAAGCGTAAATAATTAAGGTTAGGTTTATATGAAACCGATGTTAGTCGTCTTGCGCAGCCCTTGTGAAAGGGTATGCGGCTAGGGAGCCCTAACTCGCTGAGTCCGGATTCGTCTATCCGAATCCGGGGTCTTTAAGTGACCCTCGCCTTTGAAATGGTGCCATGTGGACCGGCATCTTAAGTGTAAGAGACAGCGTCTGCGGTATGGCGTTGAAGCGGACAAAAGCCTTCGTCCTAATAGTGCTTGATGTTCACTTTTAAATGGGGCGATATGGAAAATTAACTTTTCTCGTCGGAAATTGTTCGGTTATCCGAACACGACTTGATAATATCGAGCTGTGCACTTGGCGTAAGGGCGGGCGTGACTCCTTTGAAGGAAGTGCGGCTGTGTCGAATTTTGGTAGGGTCTATCCCCATCCGACGGATTGTGCTTGAATATAGCAGGTTTACGTCATCGCCTCCGTCCATTAGGGCGTTTGTGAATTGTAGTCCGTCTATTATCGGATTCAATATCAGGGGAGTCCGTCCTTGGTTCGAACACTTTTGGAATAATCCCGGTGGTCGAAAGTGATTGGTTTTGATATCCAATCTCTATGGTTTGCGGGGCCGGACCGTGCGAAGCTCTTTTTAGAAAGTGCCGCACTGTTTTTCCGTGTCCTCACATGAAGTGAGTTCTTCGCTTTGACCCCTTGTGGGAAAGTCTTTTGTTTTCGGTGCCCTTACGGCGGGGTTTATCTTCTTCGCTGACGCGTCGAGCCCCTTGCGTTCGGCGTTTAGTCGGCGGACTGTTTGAAAACCCAACAATCCTGTGGGTGTGATTTGCGAGCCTTAGGGTACTGTGGATTTGTGAGATCCGACCGAGATTTTGTGTAGATTAGACAGTTAAATGGCTTGTCGTCCTTGGTGGGTTGAGCTTTATTATTCGCCGTGAGCTTTTAAATCCGGCGTTGACTGCCGTGCTCTTTGGGCTTTTCTCTTTATTCGGCGCTGATCTTTTCTGCGCGTGATTTTCCGTTCCATCTCTTATCTCGGATGTACTTGGGTCAGCTGGTGCGCTTCTTGCCAACCAGCTGTCCTCTCTAGCATAAGCGGGTCATGAGGCTTGTTAATGCGGTCATTGTCCTCGGTTTCTCTTGACCGAGGTGTCTGGCGAGCCATTCGTCTCGGACATTGTGCTTAAAAGCTGCTAAGGCTTGGCGTCCTGACGATCGTCTATTTGGTTCTTTTGGTAAGGAACCTGTTCTGAATTTCATGCTGACTCTCCGGGCTGTTGAGTTATGTGACTTAGGTCGTGCAGATCCGGAGGCGGACATAAGTCCCTTGAAAATTTGCTCTAACGCTTCCTCGAGCTCTTCCCAACTTCCAACATGTTTTACGGGAGGCTTTTGAGCCAATGACGAGCTGGCCCTTTGAGCTTGAGGGTAGATATTTTATGGCGTGGAGATCGTCTCCTTTGGCCATATGTATATGCATATATAGTCTTCTATCCGCACTCGAGTCTGTTGTTCCATCGTGAGGCTTCTATGTTGATGGGTTTAAACCTGCTGGGAATTCATGTTCCAAAGACTTCGTCTGTGAAGCATAGTGGGTGTCTGGCGCCCTGTACTTATGCGTGCCGCTATCGTCGGACACTTGCGTGTTCCTTTGCTTATTGGGGCTTTCCTTTTGGGTCCGTAGATGGACTGGCTGGGCCATTTGATGGTGGAGGCTTTATGGCCTCTTTGTCGAATTCTGGGAGCAGCTTGCGCTTCGGGTAGCTCTTCGGTTGGTGGCTGTTGCCTTGTTTGTCTGCGGTTTTGAGCACTTTGCTCCATCTTATCGGAGCGCGTCTTCCGCTGTGTTGAGCTTCCTTTTCCTCCTTCAGGCATCTTGCTGTAGCGGTGAGCCTGCGTTTGCAAAGATCTTGTTCGACGGGCTCTTCGAGTTCGTCGTCATCGGGGCTTGATTCATCCTCAGAGGGAGGTACATAGTTGTGATCCTCAACCTTTTCTTCTGCCGCCCTTTCGTGAGGGCTTGCTTCTACATCCTCCTTCGCTGAGTCTTGCTTTGGAGGGGTTTGTCTTCGGCACTCTCCGGAGTGTTATTATCTCCCGTGCCGCATTCTCCATTCTTGTTGTGGCGGGATTTAGAGCGGCGTCGTCGGCGTTTGGGTTGCTTCTTTAGAGAATCTTCCTCTGCTGCTTTCTCGCCATCCCCTTCTTTTGGGGTATCCACCATGTAGACGTCGTATGACGAGGTGGCCTTCCAGTGTCCCGTGGGCGCTGGGTCCTGATCGTCTCCGGCATCATCATCCATAGCGTCGATGTCCTCGGAGTCGTAGTCTAGCATGTCGGTTAGATCCTCGACAGTGGCTACAAAGTGGGTGGTGGGTGGGCTCAATTTCTTCGTCGTCCGAACTCCAACCGTCCCGCCATAGTCCGCCAGATTCTCCCGATAGCGAGCTGCTTGAGGAATTCAGGATATCGCCAAAAGGCGAGTGTTGAGAGATGTCCGCGGCGGTGAATTCCATAACCGGCGCCCAATCTGGCTTAATTGGCGGGGGCGCGGGAGGCTCGGAGTCCGGCAAGGAGTCCGGCGCCTCGGGATCACGAGTTTCGCTAGGGACAAAATCGGTATTCGGCTCCATCGCCGTGGATATTGAAGCCCCCGGGGCCGCGTCTATCCGCCGACCCTCGTCATGGGCAATCGGCTCGAGGTAAGTAGCCGGGGCAGATTCAAGTCGCGCCACCAAAGCACCGTCCGTGGCAGAGCTAGATCATGCCCATCGTCGCGCTTGTGGCGCTTGCTATGTGGCTCGAGTCCGTCGAAGATCAAGTCTCCGCGGTCATCGGCCATGAAGTTTAGGCTTCGAATCGACTGACGGCCAGGGGCGTAGCTTCGATCTGCTCGGATGGCCAAGAGAGTTGGCCCGATGCAAAAGCCGCCGAATATGAAGATCTGTCCGGGAGAAAAGTCTCACCACGGACAGCGTTGAAGGTTGAAGACGCCATCGAGCCTATTGGCGGCGACACGAAGAACTCTCAATGAAAGCACCAATGTCGGTGTCAAAACCGGCGGATCTCGGGTAGGGGTCCCGAATCGTGCGTCTAGGCGGATGGTAACAGGAGACGAGGGACACAATGTTTTTACCTGTGTTCGTGCCCTCTCGATGGAGGTAATACCCTCGTCCCGCTTGATTAATATTGATGATATGGGTAGTACAAGAGTAGATCTACCACGAGATCAATGAGGCTAAACCCTAGAAGCTAGCCTATGGTATGATTGTTGAGATGTAATGTTGTGTCCTCGGACTAAAGCCCTCCGGTTTATATAGACACCGGAGAGGCTAGGGTTACACAGAGTCGGTTACAATGGTAGGAGATCTACATATCCGTATTGCCAAGCTTGCCTTCCACGCCAAGTAAAGTACCTTCCGGACACGAGCCGGAGTCTTCAATCTTCTATCTTCGTAGTCTGGGAGTCCGGCGGATATTGATAGTCCGGCTGTCCGGACACCCCCTAGTCCAGGACTCCCTCAGACATCATCTACCGTCTGGAAGTCGTTGTTGGCCATGTGGAGGGAAGAGGAAGAACATGGATATACACTTCCTTGTGGGGACTAGTTCATTTGAGGAGTTGATTTTGAGCATTAGATTAGCTTCACTGTGAAACCCTGGTTTTTGCAACCTTTTCTTTTCCAAATCTTTTTCAAAATGTCCTATTTGCATTTGGTTTTTCCGTCAACTCTTTTGGACTTAACACTTGGAAATATTCTTGATTTTCTTCCAAGTGACATCAATCACCCAAGATCATCTCAAACCCTTATATTCCATCTTCCCTCCAAAGTAATAGTTTTTCCTCATTTTAACTATTCTTTTTCTCTTAGTAATATTCATCTTTCTCTATCTGTTATCAAGCAAATCTCACTTCTGATTCATAATAATTAACCAAATAATTCCCTATGATCCCTGGTATCATGCCTCACCTCAATATCCAAAAACATGCCCTGGTCCAATTCAATTTTTCTGCTGGAAGAATTATTTTCACTCCTATCTAGAAACTTTATAGTGATACGTCTCCGTCGTATCTACTTTTCCAAACACTTTTGCCCTTGTTTTGGACTCTAACTTGCATGATTTGAATGGAACTAACCCGAACTGACGCTGTTTTCAGCAGAACTGCCATGGTGTTATTTTTGTGCAGAAATAAAAGTTCTCGGAATGACCTGAAAATCCACGGAGCAACTTTTCAGAATTAATGAAAAATACTGGCGAAAGAATCAACATCAGGGGGCCCACACCCTGTCCACAAGGGTGGGGGCGCCCCCCTAGGGCGCACCCCCTGCCTCGTGGGCCCCCTGGACGTCCACCGACCTCAACTCCAACTCCACATATTTGCTTTCACGGATAAAAAAATCAAGGAGAAAGTTTCATCGTGTTTTACGATACGGAGCCACCGCCAAGCCCTAATCTCTCTCGGGAGGGCTGATCTGGAGTCCTTTCGGGGCTCTGGAGAGGGGGATTCGTCGTCGTCGTCATCATCGACCATCCTCCATCACCAATTTCATCATGCTCACCGACTTGCGTGAGTAATTCCATCGTAGGCTTGCTGGACGGTGATGGGTTGGATGAGATTTACCATGTAATCAAGTTAGTTTTGTTAGGGTTTGATCCCTAGTATCCACTATGTTCTGAGATTGATGTTGCTATGACTTTGCTATGCTTAATGCTTGTCACTAGGGCCCGAGTGCCATGATTTCAGATCTGAACCTATTATGTTTTCATGAATATATGTGAGTTCTTGATCCTATCTTGCAAGTCTATAGTCACCTATTATGTGTTATGATCCGAGAAACCCAAAGTGACAATAATCGGGATACTTCTCGGTGATGATCGTAGTTTGAGGAGTTCATGTATTCACTAAGTGTTAATGCTTTGGTCCGGTACTCTATTAAAAGGAGGCCTTAATATCCCTTAGTTTCCATTAGGACCCCGCTGCCACATGAGGGTAGGACAAAAGATGTCATGCAAGTTCTTTTCCATAAGCATGTATGACTATATTCGGAATACATGCCTACATTACATTGATGAACTGGAGCTAGTTCTGTGTCACCCTATGTTATAACTATTACATGAGGAATTGCATCTGACATAATTATCCATCACTGATCCAATGCCTACGAGCTTTTCACATATTGTGCTTTGCTTATTTACTTTACCGTTGCTGCTGTTACAATTACTACAAAACTGCTACTGTTACTTTTGCCACTGCTACCGTTACTTCCATACTACTTTGTGTTGGGGAACATAGTAATTTCAAAAAATTTCCTACGCACACGCAAGATCATGGTGATGTATAGCAACGAGAAGGGGAGTGTATCTTCATACCCTTGATGATCGCTAAGCGGAAGCGTTTATCAACGCGGTTGATGTAGTCGTACGTCTTCACGATCCGACCGATCCAAGTACCGAACGCACGGCACCTCCAAGTTCTGCACACGTTCAGCTCGATGAAGTCCTCGCCTTCTCGATCCAGCAAGACGGGCGAAGTAGTAGATGAGTTCCGGCAGCATGACGGCGTGGTGACGGTGTTGGTGAAGAACAATCTCCGCAGGGCTTCGCCTAAGCACTACGAAAACTATGATGGAGGATAAACTAGAGGGGACGGGGTTGCCGGCACACGGCTTGGTGTTTCTTGATCTGTCTTTGGTGCTAGCCCAGCCCCTCTATTTATATGTTGAGCCTTGGGGGTCGCAACTTGGAGTAAAAGCCTCCACAAAGTCGGTTTCACCCGAAAGGCAAGAGTCCTTCTCGGACTCGGGGCGACGCCAGGTTTCGGCGTCTGGACCCGCACGCCGAGACCCTAGCGTCGGCCTCGGACTCATAAAACTTCCTTTGCACTTTCCAAAACCTTGTGGGCTTTCCCTTTGGCCCAAATAACGTGTTCTCGCACCCAAACATTTGGAAACATCCGGAACCCCTTCCGTGAATTCGGAACCCTTCCGAGATCAAACACTATTATCCCATATATCAAACTTTATCTCCGACCATTCCGAGTTCCTCGTCATGTCCATGATCTCATCCGGACTCAACAACATTCGTTACCAACATGCATAACTCATATAATACTATATCGCAATGAAAGCGTTAAGCGTATGGACCCTACGGGTTCGAGAACTATGTAGACATGACCGAGACACGCTTCGGTCAATAACCAATAGCGGGACCTAGATGCCCATACTCGCTCCCACATATTCTAGGAAGATCTTTACGGTCAAACCGCATAACAACATACGTTGTTCCTTTGTCATCGGTATGTTACTTACCCGAGATTCGATCGTCAAGATCAATACCTAGTTCAATCTCGTTACGGCAAGTCTCTTTACTCGTTATGTAATGCATCATTCCATAACTAACTCATTAGCTACATTGCTTGCAAGGCTTATAGTGATGTGCATTACCGAGAGGGCCCAGAGATACCTCTCCGACAATCGGAGTGACAAAACCTAATCTCGAAATACACCAACCCAACATGTACCTTTGGAGACACCAGTAGTACTCCTTTATAATCACCCGATTCGTTGTGACGCTTGGTAGCACCAAAGTGTTCCTCCGTAAACGGGAGTTGCATAATCTCATAGTTACAGGAACATGTATAAGTCATGAAGAAAGCAATAGCAACATACTAAATGATCAAGTGCTAGGCTAACGAAATGGGTCATGTCAATCACATCATTCCCCTAATGATGTGATCCCATTAATCAAATGACAACACATGTCTATGGTTAGGAAAAATAACCATCTTTGATCAACAAGCTAGTCAAGTAGAGGCATACTAGTGACACTATGTTTGTCTATGTATTGACACATGTATTATGTTTTCGGTTAATACAATTATATCATGAATAATAAACATTTATCATGAAATAAGGAAAGAAATAATAACTTTTGCCTCTAGGGCATATTTCCTTCAGTCTACCACTTGCACTAGAGTCAATAATCTAGTTCACATCGCCATGTGATTTAACACCAATATTCATATCTGTATATGATTAACACCCATAGTCCACATCGTCATGTGACCAACACCCAAAGGATTTTACTAGAGTCAATAATCTAGTTCACATTGCTATGTGATTAACACCCAAAGAGTACTAAGGTGTGATCATGTTTTGCTCGTGAGAGAAGCTTAGTCAACGGGTCTGTCACATTCAGAGCCGTATGTATTTTGCAAATATTCTATGTCTACAATGCTCTGCACATAGCTACTCTAGCTAATTGCTCCCACTTTCAATATGTATCCAGATTGAGACTTTAGAGTCATCTGGATCAGTGCCAAAACTTATATCGACGTAACTCTTTACGACGGGCTCTTTTATCACCTCCATAATCGAGAAATATTTCCTTAGTCCTTACTAAGGATATACTTGACCAATGTCCAGTGATCTACTCCTAGATCACTATTGTATTCCCTTACCAAATACAGAACAAGGTATACAATAGGTCTGTTACATAACATAGCATACTTTATAGAACCTATGACTGATGCATAGGGAATGACTTTCATTCTCTTTCTATTTTCTGCCGTGGTCGGGATTTGAGTCTTACTCAATTTCATACCTTTGCAACACAGGCAAGAACTCTTTCTTTGACTGTTCCATTTTGAACTACTTCAAAATCTTGTCAAGGTATGTACTCATTGAAAATCTTATCAAGCATCTTGATCTATCTCAATAGATCTTGATGCTCAATATGTAAGTAGCTTTACTGAGGTCTTTCTTTTAAAGAACTCCTTTCAAAACACTCCTTTATGCTTTGCAGAATAATTCTACATTATTTCCGATCAACAATATGTCATTCACATATACTTATCAGAAATGTTGTAGTGCTCCCACTCACTTTCTTGTAAATACAGGTGAGGGAGTCCTGGACTAGGGGGTGTCCGGATAGCCGGACTATCAATATCCGCCGGACTCCCAGACTACGAAGATAGAAGATTGAAGACTCCGGCTTGTGTCCGGAAGGTAATTTACTTGGTGTGGAAGGCAAGCTTGGCAATACGGATATGTAGATCCCTACCATTGTAACCGACTCAGTAACCCTAGCCCTCCGGTGTCTATATAAACCGGAGGGCTGTAGTCCGTGAGGACACAACATTACATCTCAACAATCATACCATAGTATAGCTTCTAGGGTTTAGCCTCATTGATCTCGTGGTAGATCTACTCTTGTACTACCCATATCATCAATATTAATCAAGCAGGGCGTAGGGTATTACCTCCATCGAGAGGGCCTCGAACACAGGTAAAACATTGTGTCCTCGCCTCCTGTTACCATCCGCCTAGACGCACAGCTCGGGACCCCCTACCCGAGATCCGCCAGTTTTGACACCGACATTGGTGCTTTCATTGAGAGTTCCTCTGTGTCGTCGCCAATAGGCTCGATGGCATCTTCAACCTTCAACGCTGTCCAGGGTGAGACTTTTCTCCTCGGACAGATCTTCGTATTCGGCGGCTTTGTACTGCGGGCCAATTCTCTTGGCCATCTGGAGCAGATCGAAAGCTACGCCCCTGGCCGTCAGTCATATTCGAAGTTTAAACTTCACGGCCGATGATCATGAGACTTGATCTTCGACGGACTCGAGCCATAGCAAGCGCCACAAGACCGCGACGATGGGCATGATCTAGCTCTGCCGCTGAATAGTGCTTTGGTGGCCGCACTCGAATCCGCACCGGCTACTTACCCGGAGCCGATTGCCCATGACGAGGGTCGGTGGATAGACGCCGCCCCGGGGGCTTCAACATCTACGGCGATGGAGCCGAATACCAATTTTGTCCCTTGCGAAACTCATGATCCCGAGGCGCCGGACTCCGAGCCTCCCGCGCCCCCGCCAATTAAGCCAGATTGGGCGTCGGTTATGGAATTCACCGCCGCGGACATCTTTCAACACTCGCCTTTTGGCGATATCTTGAATTCTCTGAAGCATCTCTCGCTATCAGGAGAATCCTGGCCGGACTATGGCCAGGACGGTTGGAGTTCGGACGACGAAGAAATTCGGAGCCCACCCACCGCCCACTTTGTAGCCACTATCGAGGATCTAACCGACATGCTAGACTACGACTCCGAGGACATCGACGCTATGGACGATGATGCCGAGACGATCAGACCAGCGCCCACGGACACCGGAAGGCCACCTCGTCATCGACGCCTACATGGTGGATACCCGAAAGAAGGGATGGCGAAAAGCAGCGGAGGAAGATTCTTTGAAGAAGCAGCCTAAATGCCGCGTCGTGGCGCCGCCTAAATCCCGCCACAACAAGAATGGAGAATCCGCATGGGAGACAATAACACCCGGAGAGTGCCAAGACGATCCCTCTGCAAGACTCAGCGCAGAGGACGCAGGCAAGCCCTCACGACGAGGCGGCGCGAAGGGGTTGAGGATGATTACTATATGCCTCCCTCCGAAGACGAAGCGAGCCTCAACGATGACGAATTCGTCATACCCGAGGATCCCGTCGAACAAGAGCGCTTCAGGCGCAGACTCATAGCCACGGCAAATAGCTTAAAGAAAAAGCAGCAACAGCTTCAAGCTGATCAAGATCTGCTAGCCGATCGATGGACCGAGGTCCTCGCGGCCGAAGAGTATAAACTCGAACTCCCCTCCAAAAGTTACCCAAGACGCAAGCTGCTCCCCCGATTAGAGGAGGAAGCATACATACCTTTATCACCAGCGCACGACATGGCTGACCGACCGCCCCGCGGTCGCGACAGAGAGGCATTCAAGGCCCCAGCCAAGACCGTACCCCGACATCGATCCAGGAGTACGAAGCCAAAAGGGAACGCACCGGACTTGCGAGACATCTTGGAGGACAAAGCAAGGCAATCGAGATCCATCTATGGATCACGTGGGCGCCCTACGATCCACGACGAATACCGTCGCGCCGACATAACGCCGCCGAGCCGAACACAGCAGACAGCGCCCCTCGAGCTGCGGCGCGATATTGCTCAATACAGGCGCCAGACACCCGTTATGCTTCATCGATGAAGTGATGGATCACCGATCCCGAAGGGTTCAAACCCGTAAACATCGAATCTTACGATGGTACAACAGACCCAGCGGTGTGGATCAAGATTATCTTCTCCACATCCATATGGCCCGCGGCGACGATCTGCGCGCCATCAAATATCTCCCGCTCAAGCTTAAAGGACCAGCTCGGCATCGGCTTAACAGCCTGCCCGCAGAGTCGATTGGTGTTGGGAAGACACGAGGCCGCGTTCCTTGATAACTTCCAAGGTACATACGCGCGACCACCGACGCCGATGACCTAAGCCACATTATTCAGCAGCTGCATTTAATCGCCGCATAGTTCGACGCGGTTCTTGACGAAGAAAAATCAAATCGCCGATCCGTCCGGATGCGGAGGCCCTCGCAGCCTTCAAACACAACATCCGGACGAATGGCTAGCCCGCACTGGGCAGGAGAAGCCAAATCCATGGCAGCCCTCACATCATTAATGACCCGCTTTTGCGCGGAGAGGACAGCTGGCTAGCCCGCAGCAATAATCTCCGCAAAAATTCGCAGCCCGACTCCAAGGACAATCACGGCAGTCACGCCGAATCAAAACAAACGCCGTGCTAACGGCGACGACAAAGAGGATACGGCAGTCAATGCCGGATTCCGAGGCTCCAAACCCGTCAACGGAAGAAGCCATTTAAAAGAACAACTCGGGCCCGCCCAATCTGGATGAATACTCGACCGCCATGCCGATACATGGCACCCCGAAAAGCCAGCTAATCACACCAATAGAGATTGTTGGGTGTTCAGCAGGGTAGTTAAGTTAATTGCGAACACAATGACAAGGGGCTAAATAGCGACGACGAGGAAGAGACCCGGCCGCCGAACAACAGAGGACAGAAGGGTTTCCCCCCGCAAGTGCGGACGGTGAATATGATTTACGCGACCCATATACCCAAGAGGGAGAGGAAGCGTGCACTACGGGACGTCTATGCGATGGAGCCAGTCGCCCCGAAGTTCAACCCATGGTCCTCCTGTCCGATCACTTTCGATCGACGAGACCATCCGACTAGCATACGCCATGGCGGATTCGCCACATTGGTCCTAGACCCAATTGTCGATGGATTTCACCTCACCAGAGTCCTGATGGACGGCGGCAAAGCAGCCTGAACCTGCTTTATCGGACACAAGGCGCAAAATGGGCATAGACCCATCCAGATCAAACCTACCAAGACAACCTTTAAAGGTGTCATCCTGTGTGGAAGCCAACTGACGTGCTCACACACCGAAGTGGTCTTCGGATCCTGGATAATTTCCGGCGAAGAGTTAATCTTCGATATAGTCCTGTTCCGTAGCGGCTATCATGCCCTGCTCGGACGCACCGCGTTTGCAAAATTCAACGCGGTGCCGCATTATGCATACCTAAAGCTCAAGATGCCGGGCCCTCGTGGAGTGATTACGGTCAATGGGAATACGGAACGCTCCCTCCGAACGGAGGAACATACAGCGGCTCTCGCGACGGAAGTACAGAGCAGCCTCCTACGGCAACTCTCTAGTCCGGCAACTAAAAAGCCGGACACATTAAAGCGCCGCCGAGCAACACTAACCAAGACCACCGGCGCGATCGAGCATCGCCAGAGTAATGCAGCCCCCACCCTCGCCTGTATGATCACAAGTATAACACTCGCGTACATCATTACGCTTTGGAGATACCATGGGCGCAGGGAGGGCTTAACTCAAGGATTGAAGAGTGCGGCTCGACCGCACTGAGGCTCGTGCTAGCGCCCCTTGGTGTTATTTTTTATCTTTTCTTTTTATATATGCAGGACTCTACCAAATAGAAGCCCTGCCTGTCGGCGAACTTGCCGAACTCACGATACAACAATCGTGATTAAAGAAGGCTGCGGCGAACACTCGTGTGGTCTCCATTACGAGCATTAAATTCAATTACATACACCAAGTCTGCAGCTTATCCTCGAGGGGACATGTTAATTTAGTCCGAATCCCTTGCTTACCGCACCATTTGTATCAGTCCGCTTTATTAGCAGACCTTCTGTCATAAATAACGCAGCACTTCCCTTTTTGCAAATTTATTACCTTTTCATGGCAATTGTGTTATCCTTTACAAATGTTCACTATATGACATATTGCACCCGTACATTTTGGTACGGCCGAATACACCAGGGGCTTCTGTTCCCAATATTATGGTGTGATTAAAGTCCGAACACTTTCACAAGTGCGGCACCCCGAACTTATAGCATTATATGAATCAGCTCCGAATCATGTCTTGGGTCAATAGTTGGGTTTGCCCGGCCCTATGTTTTGGTGCCTTACGCCCGCTCCGGCGGCTAAGGTAGCACTAGGAGAACCATCGCGATTGCGCCCGGTTTGGCCGGGTTAACGCCTCGATGAGAAAGCTAAAACCGACCGGCATGATAAGGCGAGAGATCGGTCGCTGTTCGAGAGGTCTTTTCGGTCCCTAAAGACTCATGCCGCTTGAGCGAAGTTCGGATGATGTCCGACGAAAGGCGTGATAGCGCCCGGATTCGGTCTTCCGAATACCGGGGCTTCACCAAATTTAAAATTATAGAATTCTATGGCTAAGTGAGAGTGTTCAAGCATTATAAGTCCGGTCGCCTTGTTCGTCGTGTTGAGCGCCTCCTAGATGGACCCAAAGATGGGAACAAGAGTGCTCAAGTTTATCACCGAACACCCCAAAGACTGTGGCTTGGGGGTCAAGCCAACAACTTGCCATCTCTCGATTTAACAAACGGCCGCATGAAGGTAATATTTTAAACTAAACAAAGCGTTGCTCATAGCGCATATAAACGAAGTTTTCGGCGCACAGGATAAACACACAGCAAGTTCACTCAAGGATTACATTAAGGGGACACTCATCCGCGATATCGCGGGCTCCCTTCAGGACAACTTTATAATATCGCTCCGGCGTACGGTGCTCCTTGCCCGGCGGCGGCGGATCCGTGAGAAGCTTCTCCGCATCCAGCTTGCCCCATTGCACCTTTATGCGGGCAAGGGCTCGACGAGCGCCTTCAATGCACGCGGATCGCTTGATCACATCCAGCCTTGGGCACGCATCAACTAGCCGCCGCACTAGGCCAAAGTAGCTGCCAGGCAGGGCCTGCCCGGGCCACAGCCGGACTGTGAGGCCCTTCATGGCCTCCTCACTACCTTGTGGAGTTCGACCAGCTGCTTCACTGGTCGCTTGGGGCACCGGATGGCCGGCCTCAGCGATCGAGACCGTAAGACCTTCTCCGCTGAGCTCCCTCCTCGCCACGATAGAACGCAACGGCATCGACGCCTTTACGCGGCAGATCTGCAAATGCCCTCGAGAGCTCCGATTGGGTAAGTATCCGTAATTTACATTAACATGCTTGCTCGCATGAAAACGCCTTACCGCTGCTATCTTCCTCATGTCCTCTATTTCCATACGGGCCCTCTGGGCCTCGGCCTTGGCGGACTCAGCCCCATCGAGAGCCGAGGCAAGCTCGGACTCTCGTGTCTTGGAGTCACGCTCCAAACTCTCATGCTTTTTCATGAGAGCTTGGAGCTCTTGCCAAACTTCCGCCACTAGTGCCGCTTGCTTTTCTCGCCAAATTGCGTTCATGCGGCAGCATTATGTCGACCCACGGACACGGCATCCTTGAGGGCTGCCACCTCGTTAGTGGCCCCTGCATTGCACATATTATCCTTGTTAATCTTGTTTGCAACCAAAACCCTTTTCTGTAAGGTGCATATTTAAAGTGGTGTTATTCACCTTCTTTTTCCTTGAGCTGCCTCTTGGCATGGCCGAGCTCTTGCTCCGACCGCTCAAGGTCCTTCTTCAGCGCCTCGACCTCCACTGTCAATGCGGCAGAGGTCAACAACGCGGCCTGTAAACCCATATTGACATATTTTAAAACCCCACAGATATCTTGTTAAAGATCCTTAGTCCGCTTTTCTTTCCAACACCGACTAAGCATCGTGGGCTACTGTCTATGCGGTATTATATTGCTTAATTTTAAACTTCTTACCTCAAAGCCTGTTAGAAGGCTGTTGCAGGCTTCGGTCAGCCCGCCCTTGGCGAGCAGGACCTTCTCAATCACCGCACTCATGAGAGTGCGGTGTTCTTCCTCGATGGAGGCGCCTTTGAGCGCCTCCAACAAGTTGTCCGGTGCCTCCGGTTGACCGGAGGCCGCCGGCGTCACGGTCCTGCCCCTCCTTCGAGGGGGCTGCTCGCCGGACTCTGGAACCGCTACGGGTTCCGGAGTAGAGTCCGGCACAAAGTCCGGGAGGCTGCCTGACGGCGCCTCCGGAGCCTCCTCCTGGCGTGTCCCCCTATGGGATTCCGCCTCGTCGTCTTCGGCGCGTGGGGTAGAGGCAGTCGGGATGGAATTCACATCCGACGGCGCCAACGACCCGCTCATCGAGTCAGGAAAGTCGTCACCGGCCGGACTAAAGAAACGGTGCGGCATTAGAGTGACACTGCATGACATACTATAATACGGCATATGAATGATCCGGATACTTACGATCTTGCCGGACGCCGGGCCCTTGGAGGCCACTCTTCCTCGCCAACGCTGATGTTGGCGAAACTGTCCGGGGGGATGGTTCTCCCCCTCTTGGACCCTTCGGCCGCCCCGATTGGGGAGGCCTTCCTCTTCTTCTCTCCCTCCTCCGGGAGAGAGTATTCCTCCTCCTCCTCCTCGTCTCGGGAGGAGTCCTCGTTGTCGCCGTCAGCGCTTGATTGCGGAACTCTTTCGAGTCCCCACGCCACCTTCTTGGTTTTCTTCTCCCAACCACGTGACGGTGCGGGACCAGCAGCCTCGCTAAACGGGCATTCACTGGTTCTTCTGGCATGGGAGCCGGGCTAATAAGCAGCTCGGCCTTCTCCATCCATTCCTGTCAAAGGAAGAGGTCGATTAAAAACCTCGCTAGAGTCAATCTAATTACTACAAGTGTCCCGTAATGGGGTCGAATCACTTACCCCGTCAGACGGAGACTGCAAGCTGAATCCGCGGTCTTCGGTCGCGGATGCGGGCGCATCAGCGCTCTTGAACAGCACCTCCGTGCCCCTTCAGATGTTGTATCAAGAGCCCGCTCAACGTCTGGTGCTGTTCCGGATTAAACTCCCACAGATTAAATACCCTTTCTTGGCATGGGAGAATCCGCCGGAGGAGCATGACTGACCACGCCGACGAAGCCGGAGCCCATTGCTCACCAGCTTCTTAATGCAGTTCAAGTCCGGTCACCTCCACCGGGTTGCCCCACTGCAAACCCTTCTCTTTCCAGGAGGTGAGCTGCATGGGGATTCCAGATCTAAATTCGGGGGCCGCCGCCCATGAAGGTTCGCGCGGCTCGGTGATATAGAACCACCCCGATTGCCACCCCTTGACGGAGTCCACAAAGGTCCCTTCTAGCCAAGGGACGTTGGGCAACTTGCCCAACATAGCGCCTCCGATTCCGCTTATGCCCCTTCACAACCTTCGCTTGACGTTGAAGGTCTTGAGCCACAGCGAAAGTGGGGCCGAATGCGAGAAAGGCCTCGCGCACCCACGATAAACGCCGAGATGTTGAGGACGAAATTCGCGCCAGATCGTGGAAATCCAGCCGTAGTAGAACATGATCCCTGGACGAATGGATGGAGCGGGAAGCCCAGTCCGCGGAGGAAGTGGGGAAGGAAAACAACCCTCTCGTGAGGACTTGGGGTCGGAATGAGCTGCCCTACGTCGGGCAGCCGATGCGCGATGTTTCCGGAAAGGTATCCGGCGTCGCGCAGCTTGGTGATGTCCTCCTCCTTGGCGGTGGAGGTCATCCACTTGCCTCCCCCTCCGGACATGTTCGGAGAAGGGTCGAGGCGGAATGCGCGAGCTTGAGCGTTGGAGCTTGGGTTCGCGGGGATGGATGAGCAAAGGAGGAAGAAGGCGTAGGTGAGAAGGTAAAACCTTATCCCTTATATATAGGCGAACAAAACTATGCGCCCTCACCGCCCGGTAAAACTCGCTTATCTCCCAAGCGCCACCATCAATGGCGCGGTTGGGTTACCCACGCACGTATTGATGAGAATCCGGAAAAGGGGAACACGATCTACTGCTTTGACAGACGTGCCAAGAAACCGCTTCGCTAAACGTGTCAAGTGGTACAAGAATTCAAACAAGGGCTTGGTGTCAGGTGTGATGTCATGCCGCATAATACGCCGGCAGATTGGATCGGTGTATATGTTTTATTCTCTCTACGTTGGAATGTGGAAATTATTTTGCGAGCGGACACTATCCCGGTGTTCATTATCTTCTCCGGATTATTCAAGGAGGAACCCGCCTTGCAATGCCGAACATTATGCACACCGGACTTATCGCCATTGAAGACTGGTTCGAGGGCTACCGAGGAGTCCTCGACTAGGGGTGTCCGGATAGCCGAACTATCAATATCCGCCGGACTCCTGCACTATGAAGATAGAAGATTGAAGACTCGGCTCGTGTCCCAAGGTACTTTACTTGGCGTGGAAGGCAAGCTTGGCAATACGGATATGTAGATCCCCTACCATTGTAACCGACTCTGTGTAACCCTAGACCCTCCGGTGTCTATATAAACCGGAGGGCTGTAGTCCATAGGACACAACATTACATCTCAACAATCATACCATAGGCTAGCTTCTAGGGTTTAGCCTCATTGATCTCGTGGTAGATCTACTCTTGTACTATCCATATCATCAATATTAATCAAGCAGGACGTAGGGTATTACCTCCATCGAGAGGGCCTGAACCTGGGTAAAAACATTGTGTCCCTCGTCTCCTATTACCATCCGCCTAGACGCACAGTTCGGGACCCCCTACCCGAGATCCGCCGGTTTTGACACCGACAACAGGCTTCACCATAAGTCTGTACAAAACTATATGCTTTGATCAACTTATCAAAGCGTATATTCCAACTCTGAGATGCTTACACCAGTCCATAGATGGATCGCTGGAGCATGCACACTTTGTTAGCAGCTTTAGGATTGACAAAACCTTCTGGTTGTATCATATACAACTCTTCTTTAATAAATCCATTAAGGAATGTAGTTTTGACATCCATTTGCCAAATTTTATAAAATGTGGCAATTGCTAACATGATTCGGACAGACTTTTCGATACAAGTGAGAAAATCTCATTGTATTCAACACCTTGAACTTTGTCAAAAACCTTTTTCGACAAGTCTAGCTTTGTAGATAGTAACACTACTATCAGCATCCGTCTTCCTCTTGAAGATCCATTTATTTTCTATGGCTTGCCGATCATCGGGCAAGTCCACCAAAGTCCACACTTTGTTCTCATACATGGATCCCACCTCGATTTCATGGCCTCAAACCATTTTATGGAATCTGGGCTCATCATCGCTTCCTCATAGTTCGTAGGTTTATCATGGTCTAGTAACATGACTTTCGTAACAGGATTACCATACCACTCAGTGCGGACTGCACTCGAAGACCTACGAGGTTCTCAGAGTAACTTGATCTGAAGTTTCATGATCATCATCATTAGCTTCCTCACTAATTGGTGTAGGAATCACTGGAACTGATTTCTGTGATGAACTACTTTCCAATTCGGGAGAAGGTACAAATTACCTTATCAAGCTCTAATTTCCTCCCACTCACTTCTTTCGAGAGAAACTCCTTCTCTAGAAAGGATCCATTTTAGCAACGAATATCTTGCCTTCGGATCTGTGATAGAAGGTGTACCCAACAATTTCCTTTGGGTATTCTATGAAGAGGCACTTCTCCGATTTGGGTTTGAGCTTATCAGGATGAAACTTTTTCACATAGGCATCGCAGCCCCAAACTTTAAGAAACGACAACTTGGGTTTCTTTCTAAACCACAGTTCATATGGTGTCGTCTCAACAGATTTAGATGGTGCCCTTTTAACATGAATGCAGCTGTCTCTAATGCATAACCCCAAAACAATAGTGGTAAATCAGTAAGAGACATCATAGATCGCACCATATCCAATAAAGTGCGGTTACGACGTTCGGACACACCATAACGTTGTGGTGTTCCAGGTGGCATGAGCTGTGAAACTATTCCACATTGTTTTAGTTGAAGACCAAACTCGTAACTCAAATATTTGTCTCCGCGATCAAATCGCAGAAATTTTATTTTCTTGTTACGATGATTTTTCCACTTCACTCTGAAATTCTTTGAACCTTTCAACTATTTCAGACTTATGTTTCACCAAGTAGATATACCCATATCTGCTCAAATCATCTTGTGAAGGTTAGAAAATAACGATACTTGCCACGAGCCTTCATACTCATTGGTCTGCATGCATCAGTATGTATTATTTCCAGCAAGTCAGTAGCTCGTTCCATTGTTCCGAAGAACGGAATTTTAGTCATCTTGCCCAAAAGGCACGGTTCGCAAGCATCAAATGATTCATAACCAAGTGATTCTAATAATCCATCTTTATGGAGTTTCTTCATGCGCTTTACACCGATATGACCCAAACGGCAGTGCCACAAATAAATTGCACTATCATTATTATCTTTGCATCTTTTGGCATCAATATTATGAATATGTGTATCACTATGATCGAGATCCAACAAACTATGTTCATTGGGTGTATGACCATCGAAGGTCTTATTCATGTAAACAGAATAACAATTTATTCTCTATCTTTAAATGAATAACTGTATCACAAAAAACACGATCAAATCATATTCATGCTCAACGCAAACGCCAAATAATATTTATTTAGGTTTACTAATCCCGAAAGTATAGGGAGTGTGCGATGATGATCATATCAATCTTGGAACTACTTCCAACACTCATCGTCACTTCACCCTCAACTAGTCTCTGTTTATTCTGTAACTCCTGTTTCGAGTTACTAATATTAGCAACCGAACAAGTATCAAATACTCAGGGGCTACTATAAACACTAGTAAGGCATACATACATCAATAACCTGTATATCAAATATACCCTTGTTCACTTTGCCATCCTTATTAACCACCAAATATTCAGGGTATTTCCGTTTCCAGTGACCATTTCCTTTGCAGTGTAAGCACTTAGTTTCAGGCTTTGGTCCAGCTTTGGGCTTCTTCATGGAGTGACAACTTGCTTGTCATTCTACTTGAAGTTCCCTTTCTTTCCTTTGCCCTTTTCTTGAAACTAGTGGTCTTGTCAATCATCAACACTTGATGCTCTTTATTGATTTCTACCTTCGTCGATTTCAACATCACAAAGAGCTCGGAATCGTTTTCGTCATCCTTTGCATACAATAGTTCATCACGAAGTTCTAGTAACTTAGTGATGGTGACTAGAGAATTCGTCAATCACTATCTTATCTCGGAAGATTAACTCCCACTTGATTCAAGCGATTGAAGTACCCAAACAATCTGAGCACATGCTCACTAGTTGAGCGATTCTCCTCCATCTTTTAGCTATAGAACTTGTTGGAGACTTCATATCTCTCAACTCGGTATTTGCTTGAAATATTAACTTCAATACCGAACATCTTATATGGTCCATGACATTCAAAACGCCTTTGAAGTCCCGATTCTAAGCCATTAAGCATGGTGCACTAAACTATCAAGTAGTCATCATATTGAGCTAGCCGACGCTCATAACGCCCCAGATCCGCTTCCTGCAATAGGTCTGTCACCTAGCGGTGCATTAAGGACATAATTCTTCTCAGGCAAAGAATGAGGACAAACCTCGATCACGGATCCAATCCGCATCATTGCTACTAACATTTTTCAACACAATTTTCTCTAGGAACATATCAAAATAGACATATGAAAGCAACAATGCGAGCTATTGATCTACAAGATAATTTGCAAAATACTACCAGGACTAAGTTCATGATAAATTTAAGTTCAATTAATCATATTACTTAAGAACTCCCACTTAGATAGACATCCCTCTAATCCTCTAAGTGATTACGTGATCCATATCAAGTACACCATGTCCGATCGTCACGTGAGATGGAGTAGTTTCAACGGTGAACATCAATATGTTGATCATATCTACTATATGATTCACGCTCGACCTTTCGGTCTTCGTGTTCGAGGCCATATCTGATATGCTAGGCTCGTCAAGTATGACCTGAGTATTCGCGTGTGCAACTGTTTTGCACCCGCTGTATTTGAACGTAGAGCCTATCACACCCGATCATCACGTGGTGTCTCAAAGATGAAGAACTTTCGCAATGGTGCATACTCGGGAGAACACTTCTTGATTATTAGTGAGAGATCATCTTAAAATGCTACCGCCAATCAAAACAAGATAAGATGCATAAAGGATAAACATCACATGCAATCAATATAAGTGATATGATATGGCCATCATCATCTTGTGCTTGTGATTCCATCTTCAAGCACCGTCGTGATCACCATCGCCACCGCGCGACACCTTGATCTCCATTGTAGCATCGTTGTCGTTACGCCATCTATTGCTTCTACGACTATCGCTACCGCTTAGTGATAAAGTAAAGCAATTACGAGGCATTTGCATTTCATACAATAAAGCGACAACCATATGGCTCCTGCCATTGCCGATAACTTCGTTACAAAACATGATCATCTCATACAATAAAATATAGCATCACGCCTTGACCATATCACATCACAACATGCCCTGCAAAAACAAGTTAGACGCCCTCTACTTTGTTGTTGCATATTTTACGTGGCTGCTACGGGCTTAGCAAGAACCGTTTACCTACGCATCAAAACCACAACGATAGTTCGTCAAGTTGGTGTTGTTTTAACCTTCGCATGGACCGGGCGTAGCCACACTCGATTCAGCTAAAGTGAGAGAGACAGACACCCGCCAGCCACTTTTAAGCACGAGTGCTCGTAACGGTGAAACCAATCTCGCGTAAGCGTACGCGTAATGTCGGTCCGGGCCGCTTCATCTCACAATACCGCTGAACCAAAGTATGACATGCTGGTAAGAAGTATGACTTGTATCGCCCACAACTCACTTGTGTTCTACTCGTGCATATAACATCAACAGATAAAACCTAGGCTCGGATGCCACTGTTGGGGAACGTAGTAATTTCAAAAAAATTCCTACGCACACGCAAGATCATGGTGATGTATAGCAACGAGAAGGGGAGTGTATCTTCATACCCTTGAAGATCGCTAAGCGGAAGCGCTTATCAACGCGGTTGATGTAGTCGACGCCTTCACGATCCGACCGATCCAAGTACCGAACGACGGCACCTCCGAGTTCGCACACGCTCAGCTCGATGACGCCCTCGCCTTCTCGATCCAGAAGACGGGCGAAGTAGTAGATGAGTTCCGCAGCACGACGGCGTGGTGGCGGTGTTGGTGAAGAACAATCTCCGCAGGCTTCGCCTAAGCACTACGGAAACTATGATGGAGGATAAACTAGAGGGGACGGGTTTGCGCACACGGCTTGGTGTTTCTTGATCTGTCTTTGGTGCTAGCCCTGCCCTCTATTTATATGTTGAGCCTTGGGGTCGAAACTTGGAGTAAAAGCCTCCACAAAGTCGGTTTCACCCGAAAGGCAAGAGTCCTTCTCGGCGTCTCGACCCGCACGCCAGGACCTCAAGGCGTCGCCTCGGACTCCATAAAACTTCCTTTGCGCTTTCCAAAACCTTGTGGGCTTTCCCTTTGGCCCAAATAACGGTTCTCGCACCCAAACATTTCGAAACATCCGGAACCCTTCCGTGAATTTCGAACCCTTCCGAGATCAAACACTATTATCCCATATATCAAACTTTATCTCCGGACCATTCCGGAGTTCCTCGTCATGTCCATGATCTCATCCGGGACTCCGAACAATATTCGGTTACCAACATGCATAACTCCTATAATACTATATCGTCAACGAAACGTTAAGCGTGCGGACCCTACGGGTTCGAGAACTATGTAGACATGACCGAGACACGTTTCCGGTCAATAACCAATAGCGAGACCTGGATGCCCTTATTGGCTCCCACATATTCTACGAAGATCTTTATCGGTCAAACGGCATAACAACATACGTTGTTCCCTTTGTCATCGGTATGTTACTTACCCGAGATTCGATCGTCGGTATCCAATACCTAGTTCAATCTCGTTATCGGCAAGTCTCTTTACTCGTTACGTAATGCATCAGTCCGTAACTAACTCATTAGCTACATTGTTTGCAAGGCTTATAGTGTTGTGCATTACCGAGAGGGCCCAGAGATACCTCTCCGACAATCGGAGTGACAAAACCTAATCTCGAAATACGCCAACCCAACATGTACCTTTGGAGACACCTGTAGTACTCCTTTATAATCACCCAGTTATGTTGTGACGTTTGGTAGCACCCAAAGTGTTCCTCTGGTAAACGGGAGTTGCATAATCTCATAGTTACAGGAACATGTATAAGTCACGAAGAAAGCAATAGCAACATACTAAACGATCAAGTGCTAGGTTAACGAAATGGGTCATGTCAATCACATCATTCCCCTAATGATGTGATCCCATTAATCAAATGACAACACATGTCTATGGTTAGGAAACATAACCATCTTTGATCAACAAGCTAGTCAAGTAGAGGCATACTAGTGACACTATGTTTGTCTATGTATTCACACATGTATTATGTTTCCGGTTAATACAATTATAGCATGAATTATAAACATTTATCATGAAATAAGGAAATAAATAATAACTTTATTATTGCCTCTAGGGCATATTTCCTTCACTTTGCTACTAAATACTTTGTTGCAGATACTAAGTTATCCAGGTGTGGTTGAATTGACAACTCAACTGATAATACTTGAGAATATTCTTTGGCTCCCCTTGTGTCGAATCAATAAATTTGGGTTGAATACTCTACCCTCGAAAACTATTGCGATCCCCTATACTTGTGGGTTATCAAGACTATTTTTTGGCGCCGTTGCCGGGGAGCATAGCTCTATTCTTTGAGTCACTTGGGATTTATATCTGCTGATCACTATGAGGAACTTGAAAGACGAAAGAACTAAGATTTATCCCTCAACTACGAGGGGACTTAAGGAACTGCCATCTAGCTCTGCACTTGATTCTCCTTCTGTTATGAGTAAGCCTACGACACCTAAACCTGCTACTGCTATGAATTCTAATATGTCGCATGCTATTGATGATGCCACTTCTACTATGCATGATGCTTATGATGAAACTACTTCTGTGTTTGATACTACTGTGCCATTAGGTGAATATCTTGATGAACAACTTGCTAGGGTTAGAGAGAATGACATCGTTGAAACTGATACTATTGATGATAGGGATGATGAAGGTTCTCCCCCTAAATATGAATTGCATGTTGTTCCTGAGGGTTATGTTATGGATGAATAAACTTCTAGAGATTTTCTTGCTTGCAATATAGATCTGGTCTTAAGAAGTTATTAGCTAAACTGAAATAGAAAAATCTGAATGCTAGAACGAAATATGACCTTGCTTTTGCTACTTCACCTATCTTTGTTACTGATAAGGATTATGAATTCTATGTCGATCCTAGATAATTACTTTGGTTGAATCTGATCCTTTCCATGGCTATGAATCTGAAAGTGTTGTGGCACATCTTACTAAGTTAAATGATATAGCCACCCTGTTCACTAATGATGAGAAATCTCGCTACCAGTATATCCTTAAGATATTTCCGTTCTCATTAAAGGGTGATGCTAAAACTTGGTTTAATTCTCTTGATCCTGGTTGTGTGCGTAGTCCCCGGGATATGATTTATTACTCCTCTACTAAATTGTCCCTGCTCATAAGAAACAAGCTGCTTTGAGGGAAATATATAATTTTGTGCAAATTGAAGAAGAGAGTCTCCCACAAGCTTGGGGGAGGCTTCTCCGATTACTTAATGCTTTGCCTGATCATCCTCTTATGAAAAATGAAATACTTGATATCTTTTATAATGAACTAACTGATGCTTCCAAAGACCATTTGGATAATTGTGATGGTTGTGTTTTCAGGGAAAGAACAGTCGATCAAGCTGAATTGCTATTGAATAATATGTTGGCTAATGAAAATAATTGGAACTTCCTGAGCCAACTCCTAAGCCAATTCCTGAGCCAATTCCTGAGCCTACTCCTAAACCAACTCCGAAGAAAAGGGGTGTTCTATTTCTCAGTCCTGAAGATATGCAAGAGGCAAAGAAATCTATGAAAGAGAAAGGTATTAAAGCTGAAGATGTCAAGAATTTACCTCCTGTTGAAGAAATACATGGCCTTAATATACCACCTATCGAAGAAACACATGGTCTTGATAACCCGACACACGTAGTGAAGGTAAATTCTCTCTATAGATATGATAAAGTTGAAATCCCGTCTACTAAGTTTGCTAGCCAATGCCTGGATGAATTTGGTGGCTTTATGGCTAGACAAGAAAATTTCAATGCTTATGTTGGTAGACAATTAAAAAGTAATGCTTCTATGATTGTACACTTGAGTGATCAAATGTCTAGAGTTAAGGGTGAACTTAAACTCATTAGTAAATACGCTTCTATGGTTACCACTCAAGCCAAACAAGTACTTAAAACTCAAAGTGATTTGCTTGATGAATTAAATAATAAACATGATTTTGCTGTTAGAGTGGCTACTAGAACGGGTAAAATGACTCAGGAACCTTTGTATCCTGAAGGCCACCCTAAGAGAATTGAGCAAGATTCTCAGAGAAATAATGTAGATGCACCTAGTCCCTCTAAGAGGAAGAAAATGAAAAATGACAGGACTTTGCATGCTTCTAGTGAACCTGTTGTAGGCACACCTGAGAATCCTAAGGATATTTCTATTTTTGATGCTGAGACACAATCTGGTGATGAACATGAACCTAGTGATAATGTTAATGATAATGTTCATGTTGATGCTCAACCTAGCAATAATAATGATGTAGAGATTGAACCTGATGTTGATCTTGATAACCCACAATCAAAGAATCAACGTTATGATAAGAGAGACTTTGTTGCTAGGAAGCACGGTAAAGAAAGAGAACCATGGTTCCATAAACCCATGCCTTTTCCTCCTAAGCCATCCAAGAAAAAGGATGATGAGGACTTTGAGCGCTTTGCTGAAATGATTAGACCTATTTTCTTACGTATGCGCTTAACTCATATGCTTAAAGTAAATCCGTATGCTAAGTACATGAAGGATATTATTACAAATAAAAGAAAGATACCAGAAGCTGAAATTTCCAACATGCTTGCTAATTATACTTTTAAGGGTGGAATACCTAAGAAACTAGGAGATCCAAGAGTACCAACTATACCATGCTCCATTAAAAGAAACTATGTTAAAACTGCTTTATGTGATCTTGGAGCCGGTGTTAGTGTTATGCCTCTCTCTTTATATCGTAGACTTAATTGAGTAAGTTGACACCTACTGAAATATCTTTGCAAATGGCTGATAAATCAACCGCTATACCTGTCGGTATTTGTGAGGATGTGCCTGTTGTGGTTGCAAACGTTACTTTCTTAAGGGACTTTGTTATCCTTGATATTCCCGAGGAAGATAGTATGTCGATTATCCTTGGTAGACCCTTTTTGAATACTGCAGGGGCTGTTATTGATTGCAACAAAGGTAATGTCACTTTTCATCTTAATGGTGATGAGCATACGATACGCTTTCCGAGGAAACGACCTCAAGTTCATAGTATCAATTCTATTGGAAAAATTCCAACAATTATTATTGGAGGTTTTGAATTTCCTCTTCCTACTGTCAAGAAGAAATATGATATTCTTATTATTGGGGATGTGCATATTCCCGTTGAGGTAACCTAGTGTTATTCGAAATTTCTCCGGTTCCATGTTATTCGGAATGAGTTCGTTAACAAGACTTGATCAACCTTGTTAGTGGATTCCTTTTGATGATCATGAGATGGATGAAGCTAGAAGGCACAACCTTTTGTACCCTCTTTTTACTTTCTGTCATTTAGATTAAATAAAGCAAAAATAGTATTTTCTTTCTGTTTTTTGAATTATCCCTGCAATAAAGAATACCCCAAAAATAAAAGTTATCCAAATGCCCTACCCATTTAATATGATTTTTCTGGAATATTTGAGAATATCTGGCACTGAGAACACAACAGGGGGAGCAAGCACCTGGCCACGAGGGTCCAGGGCGCGCCCACCCCTATAGGGTGTGCCCCCTGCCTCGCGGGCCCACGATGGCCCCCCTCCAGTTATTCCTGCATCCACACACTTCTTCTTCCTCCCAAAAAATCACCATCCAACTCAATCACGAGTTATAGCTCATTTTACTGCCATTTTCGATCTCGTTGCTCAAAGCTCCATTCACAAAACTGCTTTGGGGGATTGTTCCTTGGTATGTGACTCCTCCAATGGTCCAATTAGTTTTTGTTCTAGTGCTTTATTCATTGCAAATTTTTGCTGCCTAGGTGACCCTGTTCTTGAGCTTGCATGTCAAATCTATGTGGTCCCAAGTAATTCTAATGCATGATATAGTCTCTAGGCACTTGTGGGAGTAGTTGTTATCAATCTTGTTGAGTTCCGTTCACTTTTATTTTGAGTTACTAAAATATTCAGAAATTTTTCAGAGGAAGAAATATGTCCAGGAAAATGTACCAAGGTGGTTCTTCAAGGAAGAAAGGACCTAGGCTCGCAATACGTGAGCATGACGACGAACCACCGAGGGAAGCTGACGTGCGGCCTTGTGAATGGCCGTTAGAGGAGTTTATGGTCAAAGCAGGCATCAAGGATGAATTTGATGCATATGTGCGTAATGCTGACCTTGAGGACTTCATGCAAGATAAGTGCCCTCAATACTACCATTTGACTGACTCCTTTGTGAGAAGGTTTAAATTTACATCTTCGCGCAATTCTCAGAATGTCATGTTTGATCTTTATGATAAATCATATACCATGGACTTAGAAGATTTTACTACTGCTTGTAAACTCTCATAGTGGGGTAGTGTTAATGAACCTCGTAAATCTGAATATAAAGACTTTCTTGCTAGTATCATTGTGTGAGAATCTAGAGAAATAGCACAAGCTACCATAGGTAGCATTCATTTGCCCGCTATACATTTTTTTGCTATTTTCAGTGGTAGATGCATTAACGGTAAAGATGAAGCATGTCACATGTGTGCTCCTGATCTTTGTGTTCTCAAGAGTGTTGTATTAGGTGATAAACAATACAACTTGGGGGAAATTGTTGCACGTAGGTTGCATAATAATGGTTTAGTTGGAGACTTGTTTGGAGGGATTTATGCGACCCGTGTGGCTAATTATCTTGGTATACCTGTACATGAAAATGATAGGGAGTTGCCTCCCGCTTATTTAGATTATAGTGCCATGGTTAATCATCATTTTCTTGAGAGGAATGAAAAATTCCTCCATTATCGACTAATCTTTGACAGACGTCGCGCTGTCCATATTACTCTCCCTGCTCCTGCCCTCTTTGACTATCAGGCAAAAGGAAAATATGTGAGGCGAACGAGTACGAGAGGAGAACGAAGGCAGCTCGCCGCCATGCTGCAGCTCAGGAGGCAATGGCTGCTGCATCTCAGTACGACCCCAGTTACAGCTTCGGATATCCGCCAGGCTACCCATGGCCATAGACCAACTTAGGCCAAAAGCCTAAGCTTGGGGGAGTACGTATTTTCTCACCGACATTACATTCATGTTCACACACTCATTCTAGTCATTGGTGCTCATACTTTTTCATTATACTATCCATGCTAGTTTATTTCCTTTTTCTAGCTTTCTTCTTGTGTGTTTGAATAACCTTAAGAAAAAACAAAAAAGTTAGTTAGTTTACTTTCCATGCTAGTAGTAATAATTAAAAAGAAAACACAAAAGATTTCTCTTTTCTCTTTTGCTTGTTGGGAGCTTTCCCGTGTAAATAGTTTTATTTCTTTTCTTTTCTTTGGGGGTCGAGAGGAGAAGACCATAATGAAAATGTTAAGTGGCCCTTATATGCATTATCGTTGATTTAACCAAGAGCCCATATTAGCTTGTCTTCTCCCTTGAATTGAATGCTTGCAGATTCCAGCTTAGTCTAATGCACGTGCACTATTATTATTATCCACACCGTTTGGTTGTGCAGGTGAAAGGCAATAATGACTATATATGATGGACTGATTGAGATGAGAGAAGCTGGCATGAACTCGACCTCTCTTTTTTTGTAAATATGATTAGTTCATTGTTCCTGATTTAGCCTATTATGAATAAACATGTTTGCAATGACAATTAGAGATTATAGTTGCTTATGCCATGCTTAATTAGCTAGGAGTTTATAATGATTTACCTTGCGTGCCAACATGCTATTAAAATGGTTGTAATGTGGTATGATAGGGTGGTATCCTCCTTTGAATGATTCGAGTGACTTGACTTGGCAAATGTTCACGCATGTAGTTGAAACAAAATCAACATAGCCATCACGATATTTATGTTCATGGTGGATTATATCCTACTCATGCTTGCACTCGGTGTTGATTAATTTTAATGCATGTTCATGCCTGTTGTCGCTCTCTTAGTTGGTCGCTTCCCAGTCTCTTTCTAGCCTTCACCGCATTTCAAGCCGAATACCGCTTGTGCATCCAAACTCCATAAACCCCAAAGTTATTCCATATGAGTCCACCATACCTTCCTATATGCGGTATCTACCTGCCGTTCCAAGTAAATTTGTATGTGCCAAACTCCAAACCTTCAAATGAAATTCTGTTTTGTATGCTCGAACAACTCATGTATCAACTAGGGATGTATGTATCTTCCATGTTAGGCGGGTTATTCTCAAGAGGAGTGGACTCCACTCCTCACTCACGAGAAAATGGCTGGTCACCGGGATGCCCAGTACCATGCTCAAATCAAATCAAAATAATTAAACAAAACTCCCCCAGGATTGTTGTTAGTTGGCGGCACCCATTGTTTCGGGCAAGCCATGGATTGATGCTTGTTGGTGGTGGGGTAGTATAAACTTTACCATTCTGTTTGGGAACCGCCTATAATGTGTGTAGCATGGAAGATATCGAGATCTCTCAGTTGTTATGTTGACAGTGAAAGTATACCACTCAAAATGTTATTTGTCTCTATTTCAAAATCGAGCTCTGGCACCTCTACAAATCCCTGCTTCCCTCAGCGAATGGCCTATCTATTTACTTTTATGTTGACTCATCACCCTCTTATTAAAAAGCACCTGCTGAGAGCATCGCTGTCATTTGCATGCATTACTGTTAATTTATATTGGATATGACTATGACTGGATCTCTTTTACCATGAATTACAATGTTTAGTCAGTCCTTGAAATTTAAAGGTGCTCTGCATTTATGTTTTGCGGTCTCAGAAAGGGCTAGCGAGATACCATCTTCTTATATCATATTATGATTGTTTTGAGAAATTGTTGTCATCCGAGATTTATTATTATTGCTCGCTAGTTGATTATGTCATTGATATGAGTAAACATGAGACCTAAGTGTCGGTGTACTAAGGTAGGGGTACCTCACTACCCCAACTTGTGCACGGGCAGTCGCAGCTTCCCGCGGCTGGATCCACCACATGCTTGCCGGAGACCATTCCCGCTCCATATCAAGCCATTCCCTAACAAAGTTTACAAGACAGAAAGCTCGAGACCCCGGCAAGAGGAGCTTGCCGGGAAGGCCGCTCTGTGCTCAAGATTACATCACTATGAAGCCCCGGCGAGAGGAGCTCGCCGGGAGACCGAAGACTACATCACAGAAGACACGCCTCGGCGCTTATACGCGTCCGGCGAGGGCCCGGGAGCGACAAGTTACAAGCCCGACAAGCTCCCGGCCCGGCAAGATCAAGACCCGGCAAGGTGCTTGCCGGAGAGCTGCTGTGTGCCCGCGACTCCAGCTCATCCGCCCACGCGCGCCTTAAGCCCTCTCCAGAGACGCGTGGCGGATGGTCAGGCTGCATGAGGGTGCGGTGGCACTCCACGGTGGTGGCTCCATCGCCGGGCAAACGGAGACGCAAGGGCGGAGCTTTTGGGGTCGACGGCGACGGCATTTAATGCTCTTGTCCCCTCTGTCAAAAGTAGGTAGAATCCACTGCTCGCTAATCAGAGCTGCACCGCTCCAAGACCGCTCCAACTACCACCTCTTTTACGCTTTTTACCCTCTCTCCCACGCTGACACCCGCCGGTGACCCTTACCCTATAAAAGGAGGCCCATGCACAACGAGAGGGGTTCGAGGTTCGATCCTGGCAACTCTAGCGCTGGGTTCGGCTAGTTGAATTCGCCAACACCACACCACCATACGCCGCATTCTTGAGCAAGATCAAATACAACACAAAGCAGCAGAGGGTTTACGCGACCATCGCGTCCGGCCGGGTAAAATCCCAGCGCATCGCCGATCGCTTCTTCGCCTCCTCCGCCTCGCATCAACTCTCGAAGGGGCCGCCCGCCCCATAGGTGTCGTGGCTCATCGCATCGCGCTCGACATCTTTGGCGCGCCAGGGGCGCCGAGGTTGTGCGGACCTGATCCGGCGTCGCGCGGCCGCGTTCTTCATCAACCTTTCCAAATTTCGCTCGCGATTTCATCGACAATCGCGCCATGGCCCCAAGACGAGGGCCTCAAGGGTTGCAGACCTGTCATGTTTCACCCACCGCCACCGGAGCCAGCGGTAGGTGGAGGAGACGCTGTCCGAAAGGGTGGACACCGGCGAGGGCACTCGCGCGCCACCAGCATCTGTGGATCGGACGGATGACCGCGCCTCGGTCTCCGTGGATCCACGCCCATTCAGCAAGACGACGCCCAAAGAACGCCATACCACGGAGGTGGTATCCGCTCACGGAGCAGGACGCACGGAGGCTCGCGGGATGTTCCGGACTTCGTCCCCGACACAGTAAAGCGGCGGCGCCGGGCAGACCTTACCTTCCAACACCGCAGAAGTCCGGCGCGCCCCACTCCCTCGCACCGCCGCTTCCCGCTTCCTTCCACTTCGCGAAGCGCCACAAGAGCGCAATGTTCTCGACTTCCTCCAAGAAGCGGACAAGGCCGAGGACTGGAGGGCTACCATCCAGAGCCTGATCGCCTTCGCCAACAACGACCGTCCACGGCAGCCAATGGCTTCACAGCCGCGGCAAGTCGAGAGAACGAAGGCCGGCGGCGACAAGACCGCCGGGGGTGCAACCACCATGCACTCCCCGCCGCGAAAGCGAAAGACACCACCCCGACGGAACAACGCCGACGACGGCTCCACGGCATCGTCGGACCCGCGGGCTCGTCGGGATCAATGCCAGGTCCTTGATGATCGGCGGCGAGAGGACGCCTCAACCACGATCGAAGCCGCCGGAGACTCGGGCGACAACAGACCAGAGAGCTGGAAGCACTGCCGACGCTACAGACGCCCGGCGAGCCAGCGACTTGTCAGACGCTGGGCGGGCTGCCCTGCTTCACCCGAGAGCTGCGGGCGGCCCAAAGGCTCCAAAGATGAAGAATTTCAAGCCCGACGTGCGAGAAGTACGACGGCAAGACGCACCTCGAATTCCTCAAGATCTACACCATCGCGTGCAGGCTGCGGGGCGCGACGAGAAGATTCTCGCGAACTACTTCCGCCGTGCTTAGGCCGAATGTTCGTTCTGGCTTATGCACTTGCCGGAAGGCTCCATTTCTTCTGGGCAGACTTTGCCATCGCTTTGTTGGCGCCTTCATCGGGCGCCACAAACCCCACGGCCAAGAGAGCGATCTCCACATTTTGGCCTGTATGAAGGAGAATCCTCGCGCAAGTACATCCAACGCTTCACCGTGTGCAACACAACATCTCGACGTCCACCTCGCCGCGTTATCGCTGCTCCACCGTAACGCGGCGAATCGCCAGATGCGTGAGGAGATGGCGATGACCAAGATTCGGGGCGTTAGCGAGCTTTATGCTCGTCGATAAATGCGCGACGCTACGAAGAGGGAGAAGGCTCCTCGGGAGGATGTCGCGCAGGAGGAAGCGACTCGACGACGCCGCCCGGCAAAGAAGCGCCGCGCAGAACTTTCAAGAAGAACAAGGAATGTGTGCTTGCCGTCGAAAAGTCCGCAAGGAAGCTCCCGCCAAGCAAACACAGGCTGGCAACTCCGCAAGGAGCTTGCCTCGTGGCGGCAGCCGACAAGCTGGCGGCCCCGCAAGCAATATCAAGAAAATCCACCGCACTAAGGGCCACGACTTATAATCGCAAGCGCTGCCGACTATCTCGCCGAGCAAAGCAAAAAGCTGAGTACGAGAGGCGCGACAAGGAGAGGGCCCAAGGTGGCGGAGGAGAACCGAGCAAGAAGCGGCCGTTCAATGGTCGGGGGGGGCCCCCCGGCAAGGCCAAGCGGCGATAAGGTGATCGACCTTCCCGGAGCCGCGACAAGGATGAAGAAGACGGCGACGAGGACATGGAGGATGAGGATGACAAAGGAACAGGAGTTCCGTAAGGCCACGGAGGTCCTGTGGCGCCGACGGTGGTGCTCGTTACACACCTCCCACCGCCAACTAAAGCAAGGGCACGTGAGGTGAATGCAGCAGAAGCCGCCATGGAGTCGCCAAGCAGTTCTCAAATGGTCCAAGACGCCCATCATTTTTGATCTCGAGGATCACCCCAACCGCACCACCGCGGTCGGGTGTTTGCCGATGTTGGTCTCACCCACCGTCCGCAACCTCAAGGTCACCAAGATGTTGGTTGACGGCGGGTCGGGCTGAACTTGATCTCCTCTCGCTGTGATCAAGAAACTCCAAATTCCAGATGGCGAAGCTCAAGAGACCGGTTCTTTCCAAGGAATCAACCCGGACGGAGCAAGCCCAAGGAAAGATCACTCGCCGCGACCTTTGGCGGGAGCTCAACTTCAGGACCGAAGGCCACTTTCGACGTCGCCGATATTCCGCTGCTATACAACGGGATACTCGGCCGCCTGCTTCTCGCCAAGTTCATGGCAGCTTCCCATTATGCTTACAACGTGCTCAAGATGCCGGGCCGATGAGCGCCATCACCGCCCACGGCGACAAGAAAGATGCGCTTATCTGCGCCGACAAGATCTACCGACGCGGCAGCAGCGGCCGCAAGGATACACTTGCCGCTGAAGCTCCGGGAAGAAGACAAAGACCAAGTCCGCAAGCGCCCGGGCCCACTCCGCAATCGCACTCTTCGAGTATTGCGCTGCTGCCGAGAACGCCCGCCAAGTTCCACCGCAAGTGTAAAGGGAATGGCTGCTCCGCCAAAGAACCAAGAAGGTGTCCGCCAGGAGGACGGCAGACGGTGGTACCTTCACCATCGCCACGCTGACAAAGAATAGGAAAGCGCTCGTTATTTTCTCATGGGCGAATGTCGATGTGTTTGCATGGCAACCATCCGACATCCCCGTGTTCCTGTGAAGGTATTGAGCACAAGCTTGCCGCTTGCCCTCATCTTGTGCCCGCCAAGCAAAAAGTAAGGAAGCAAGCCGTGGAACGCCAAGAATTCATCAAATAAGAAATCAAGAAGCTAGAGGCAGCAGGCCTAGTCGAGGTGTGATCCATCCGACGTGGTTAGCAAACCCACCGTCGTAGGCGCAAGGCCAATGGGAAATGGAGGCTGTGTATAGACTTCACCGATGTGAATAAAGCATGTCCCAAAGATCCATTCCCTACCGCAAGATCGACCAGATTGTTGACTCCACCGCCGGATGTGAGCTACTCGCTTTCTTGATGCATACTCAGTTATCACCAGATCTTTATGGCCAAAGAAGATGAAGAGAAGATCATGCTTATCACTCCATGTGGCACCTATTGCTTCATACGCATGCCATTTGGACTGAAAAATGCAGGATCAACATTCGCAAGGGTAGTGTATACTGCTTTTGAGCCACAGATCCACAGAAATGTAGAGGCTTACATGGACGATATCGTGGTCAAGAGCAAGAGCAAGGACACGCTGATTCAAGATTTGGAAGAGACATTTCGTAACCTCGCAAGAAGATACAGCTAAAGTTGAACCCTGAGAAGTGCGTCTTTGGAGTTCCCTCCGGCAAGCTTCTCGGGTTCTTTGTGTCGCAGAGAGGGATTGAAGCCAACCCCGACAAGATTAAAGCCATTGAGCAGATTGAGGCCCCAAAGCGAGTCAAGGATGTCAGAAGGCTCGCAGGTTGTGTGGCTGCCCTCAGTAGGTTCATTTCAAAGTCTGCAGAGCGCGCCCTACCTTTCTTCAAAATCTTGAAGAAGGCAGGCCCCATGAAGTGGACTCCAGAAGCGGAGGCAGCGCTGCAAGATTTGAAACGATACCTGTCCTCCACCCCAATACTTGTCGCACCTAAACCACAAGAGAAGTTGTTGCTGTACCTAGCGGCAACCAACCAAGTGGTTAGTGCTGCGCTAGTAGCGGAGAGGGAGCCCGACGAGGAGGCTGCACCACCGGCAAGCGAGTCCAATGACAAGTGGGGCTGCTCGACAAGCTCTGCCCCGACAAGGACAACTCCACGCAGGAGCAGGTGAGGTGCAAAGAAGATGGTGCAGCGCCAAGATATTTTGTAAGCTCCCTTCTTCAGGGCTAGATCAAGATACTCGTGTGCAAAGCTGCTTTTCGCCTCCTTATGGCCTCGAGAAAGCTGCGCCATTACTTCCAGCGCACGAGATAACAAGGGTCACCGCTTCCTCACGAAGAGGATATTGCACAATCCGTAAGCAACAGCAGGATCGTTGAGTGGGCACTGGAGCTGTTGAGCTTTGACTCAAGTTTGAAAGTACTTCAACCATACAGAGCCGGGTTTTGGCAGAATTCATAGCAGAATGGACCCCAACACCTGATGAAGAAGTCCAAGAAACAAGTACACCCGTACAAGAAGCGACGAGTGAATGGGTAATGTACTTTGATGGTGCCTTCTCGCTGCAAGGCGCCGGTGCCGGCGTGGTACTCATCGCGCCCACCGGAGAGCACCTCAAGTATGTCATCCAGATGCACTTCCCAAGAGAGCAAGCGACAAACAACACTGCTGAATATGAAGGTTTGCTCGCCGGCCTCAGGATTGCGGCCGAACTTGGGATCAGGAAGTTGGTCGTAAGGGAGATTCTCGCTTGGTGGTCCGCAAGTTAACAAGAGCTATCAGAGCCCTTTGATGGAAGCGTATGTAGATGAAGTGAGGAAGCTTGAGGAGCGCTTTGAAGGTTTGCAGATGGAGCATGTCCCGAGAGCTCAAAATGAAATCGCAGATGGCCTTTCAAAGTGTGCTTCAATGAAGTTACTCAGGAACCAGGGACCTTCTTGCTCAAGTTGACTCAACCCTCCGTCACACCATCAATTGGGCAGTCCAAGAAGAGAAAGTTGGTCTCTGGCGACTACTTGCCGGCGGATCTCCCTGAGGCCGCCGCCAAAGTCCCCAAGATCAACGGCCGGGACGCTGAGGAACAGTTTGCTCCTGCAGATCCTCGGATCTGTGCACTTGAAGCAAGTGTTCCCGACAAGCCTTGCCCCGGCAAGCTTGCCGGGGGACCTTCAGCCCCGGCAGAGCCAAAGATCCTTCTTGCCGTAGAAGCTGAGGTCCCCGCAGCAGCCCTCACGCCGTTAGTCCTTACCGTTGAGCCCCGAGCTCCGGCATGGGCGCAGCAGATCGTCCGCTTCTTGCAAACTGGAGAACTTCCCGACGACCCTGAAGAAATAGAAAGGGTAACCAGACGGTCAAGTATGTACCAGTTCGTGGACAACGAGCTGTATGTAAGAAGGCTCAATGGTGTCGATCAAGTGCATCTCCAGTGGAAGATGGATGAAGTCAGCCGGGCAGAGATACATGGAGGCATATGCGCCACCACATTGGCGCAAGGGCACTTGTCGGAAAGCTTTCCGGCAAGGGTTCTTTGGCAAGAAGCCTCCAAGATGCAATCGCACTAGTAACCAAGTGTGAAGCGCGAGGCCCATGCAAAGCAGATTCATCACCAGCTCAAGCTCTCCAAACAATCCCTTTATCCCGCCCTTCTCGTCCGGGGCTCGATATCTCGGCCCTTTCCCCGTGTTGTCGGGGCTTTGAGTACTTGTACGTAGTAATCGACAAGTTCACAAAGTGGCCGGCGGAGCCATGAGAAAGGTGACAAGACATCACGTCAAGTTCTTTCAGTCGATTGTGTGCCGCTTCGATCCCTAACAGGATTATCACCGACAACGGTACATTAATTCACTAGCCGCACCTTCATGCAAGACGCCCAAGACCTTGGCGCCAAGGTCTGTTTCGCTTCGCTGCTCACCCAAGGAGCAACGGTCAAGCGTAAAGGGCCACGCTGAAGTGCTGCGCGGACTCAAGACAAGAACTTTCGGCAAGCTGCGCAAGTGCGGAAGAAATTGATAGAGGAGCGCCGGCGGCTCTTGGTCAATCGAACGACACCAAATCGAGCCACCGGACAGACACCCTTTGCTCTAGTCTATGGAGCGAAGCAGTTCTCCCCACGAACTCAGATACGGATCTCCTCGAGTGCTCGCTTATGACGAAGCTTGAGCAAGAGCAATCGCGATAAGATGACGATTGCTCCTCGAGGAGGGACGCCTCTGTGCTGTCAGACGAGCTGCTCGATACCAGCAAAGCCTTGCGCCGCTACCATAGCCGCAAGGTCAAAGCCAGAGTCTCGAGGAAGGCGACCTTGTTCTTCGGCGTGTTCACCGCCAAGAATTCCAACAAGTTGACGCCGGGGAAGGCCCTTATCGGGTGAGACAAGTCACGAGGCCCGGCTGTCCGCCGAGACCGAAGAAGGCTTACCAAAGAGCAACTCCTCGAACATAGAGCATCTTCGCAAGTTTTACCCATAAGGCGCTGTTGTCGTGATCCGCCCCGCAACCACCTTTTGTACAAAAGCTTTGCCGTCGTTGCATGTAACCCTTTGTACAAAGCCGGGCGCAGACCCCGTGCAGCAATAAAGTTTCCGTGTCTTGCGCTATTTGCTTTTTCTCATGCTCTTCTTTGCTATTTGCATGAGTTATTTGGCATCTTTTCGTACGACACGCATATCCGGCAAGCAATAGCACGCCGAAAGGCCATATGCTTTTTCCTTCTTCTCTCTCCTGGTTTCTTAAGCAACAGAAACGTTCCTCGGGCACAAGTTTGCCGGGGGGGAAGGGAGTGGAGGATGAACCAAGTGCTGTTCAAGAAAGAGAGGCTTGCCGGATCAAAGCCCAGAATTTTTAAGTTGCCTTCCTTGAACAACCACACTTCGTATGGAAAACTTGTGCTCGGAGGAACCTACCCGTGGATAGCCGCACTTTATCTTGTTTTCGAGCGTGCTCAACGATTTAAGTGAGCTGCACAAAGTGTTGCGCCTTTGTTTCGCTTTTCGAGTCCGCTCAGAAGCTAGGTGCGCTGCAGCAAGCCACGGCAAGGTTGCTTGCCGGTAAGACCTTGGTCACAGGCTGCTTCGAGTTCGACACTCAGCGCTTGCATGCAAGGGCTCCTTGCCGCAAAAACTCCTAGAAGCATAAAGTTGAAACATGCGGAGCTGAGAATCAAAACAAGGAGATAACACCGCATCTATCGATCAAAATAAAGGTAATATCTTACAAGGAATAACTTGTCATGATGACTAATGAGTTCATAGCAACCTGCGCAAAGCAACAAAAGAGAAAGATAAAGAGCAAGGAGGTTTAGTCTACGCGGGTCGCCTCCATCCTAGGGATTTTGTTCACCTTGGCAATGATGTGGGCGACCTGCTCTTTTAGAGCCTCCATGTTTGCGCCGGCGGCAAGCTGCGAAGAACGCTGGCAAGGTTTATGCCGGGTTCCGTATACGATCTTCGTCAAGACGCGCCCATGGTTCCTCAAGACATCCGCGAGTCTCCTCGGCAAGTTGCGCGATCTTCTCCGCAGATTTGCAAGGGCCGCGCGATCCCCAAGAAGAGATCGAGCTTACGCCAGTGGGCGAGGTTTGATCCGGGAATAGATGAGATGCTCCAGCTTCAGCCACCAAGCAGCTCCCGGTCAATGGCGGACGCAGAAGACACCAAATCTCGGTCCATATCTCGACGATGCGACGGAAATCCTCGGCTGCTTTGTTGGCGCCGGCCACTAAGGATCGCTCCTCGCGGAGCTCCTCCTTCAGCTTGGTTTCCCGGCCCCGGGCAGCGTCGAGCGAGTCCTTCAGCGCTGAAATTTTCTGCTCAAGATCCTCGACGGAGTCCTTGGCGGCCTTCAGCTCGTCGCCCTTCTCAGCAAGACGCGCCTGGAGCTCTGAGTTGGTGTGGGCGTACTTCTCGCGCTCCGTGATGAGCGCGGCGATCTTCTCCGAGTCCACCTTCAACAGCTCCTCCAGTTGCGCAACCTTGGCGGCAAGATCTTCCTTGACGGTCTCCGCGGCCGCCGCGGCGTCTTTCGCCTCCTTCAATTCCCCGCCGAGGGCCTGCTCCCGAGCGGCAAGGTCTTCCTCGTGGGCGTCAAGGTCAACCTTTCGCTGGTTGAGCTCTCCTTCTCGCCGGGACAGCTCCACTCCGACGAGCCGTTGCTGCTCTTCGGCCTCGGCCTTCTCCAGCAGCCACTCTTCATACTGCCCGGCGAGCTGCTCGCGTTTTTCCGCCACCTCGTGGAGAGCAGCCTGATTGGCGGCGCTGAGCTCCGCCGCGCGCTTCTCTATCTCCTCGGCGGCCTTGGCGGCAAGGGCCTCCCGAAGCGAAGCTTTCGTCTGCCCGGTAAAGGGCCAGGAGCTGGTGAAGCAGCTTCTCCTCATCAGTCCGCCACTCCGCCGGCCCTCGACGACCTTCAAACCCGCGGAGGCGAGGATCTCCCATCGGCGGCCTCGCCCGCTGGAGCTCATGACGAGGAACCCCACGGCACTTGGATGAAGACGCCGTTGGGGGCTTCAAGTAGCAGCCGGGCCGCCTCCTCTCGGCGGAGGGGTCGGTGACCGGCGCAGACTCGATGCTCCCACCGCCTCCGGGCGTGCGGTTGCCATCCTCTCCCGTCCGCCAGATTCGCTGCCGGAGCGGTCTCCCTTTGTCTGGCCCGGCGGCTCTCCCTGGGCGTCCTCGGCAGCAGAGGTCGCCGCCGCCACTCAGACGTCCTCCTCCTCCTCGATGACGCACTTCCGCCTCCATCTCGCTTTCGGGAGGAGGAGGGTCTAGAAGAAGAAGAAAAGCAAAAGAAGTTTAAGCAAATATCCAAAAAGAGACAATGCCAAGAAGACAAAGTCGCAGAACTTACCTTGGCGGACGTCGTCAGTGGCGGGCTCTCTTGCCGGGGAACCATCCCTTGCCGGAGTGGCCGCCCTCACCGGGCTACTCGCCCTTGGCGGAGTACCCGCCCTTGGCGGAACGCTCTCCCTTGCCGGGAGTCCAACCTTGGCGGGATGGAGGGATCGCTGGCTCTCAAGGGCGACCTTCGACGCCTCGCCGCTGCGGCTCCATCTTCGCACAAATCAAGACAAACACGCCAAGATATTGGAACCAGATGGATTCTCCAGACGCTACGGCAAGCGAAGCAGCGGGACCCAGACTTACTGGGGGCTGCGCTGGGGCTGCTCGATAGCGCTCGGGTCCGCAAGCTTGATCCGGCGATCTCGGTCGCCTCGGCGGGCGAAGTCGTCCGCGACTCGACCACGGGCACCTTGGCTTTCTCGCCGCCCGCTCGGTCAAGGTCCTGAAATCAATGCAAACAACAAGATTGGCCTCGACAATAATCGAGGCGAATTTAAGAAGATGAAGATCTCGGTGCTTACCCTGTTCCTCCTCGCCGCCTTCGCTTAAGGCGGAGAAATCATATCGCACTGGGTTGCGTCGGCGAGGAGCAGAGGCGAGGGCCTCTCGGGCGCTTGGCGGTCCTCGGGCTGGGGGCTGCAAGACCCGCCCTCAGAGCGCCGGGACCCGAGAAGCAGCGGAGCCGCCGCCCGCCCGAGAAGACCTCGTCCCACTCGGCGCCGGCCTGCGAGGCGCCTTTGTGTGGCTCTGCGCTGGTCGCTTCCGCCATGTCTGTGCGTCGGTGGCGCCTCGGCGCTCGGCTCCCCGGAAGCTTCGCTGCCGGCGAGCCAGTAGTTGCCGGGGCCTGCGTGACGCTTCCGCCGCAGCCTTGCGGAGGCGCCCGTGGAGAACGCTGGGGGCTCGCCCGGGCGGGAGGTTTCCGACGACGAGGAGAGGTCGCCGTCAGAAGGTCCGTGGACCCGCCGCATCCTCGGCGACCACGGCATCCTCCCCCTCCTCCTCGCCGGCTGGCTCACCAGACCCAGCGCCCTGCGCTGCGACCCCTTTTCCTCTGGCGTCTCCGCTCTCCCTGCGGCGCCTCAGCTCCCTCCGGCAGCACCACCTCTTGCCGTGGCCTCGGCCGCGATCCCGGGGATCCCAGAGTGCCTCAGAGAAGGGACCCCGGCAAGCGTGCCGGGAGGAAGTCGCAGCAGTCTGCAGATCTCCGCCGCCTCCGCTTGATAGGACTCCTCCGCAGCCTCCGCCTCCTCGGGTGTACAACCGAACTTTCCTGCCGCTGCAGCTGCAGCGCCTTCGCCCGAGAAGCTATGTACGCGAGCTCTGGTCCGTGGTGTCCCTTGTCGCCCCGGTTCATCCTTGTTCTTCGCCACCTCTTCAAGGGTGTCAAGAAGTTGAGGACGCCTATTGACTCGGCGAATCCATGAACGCCCACGCCGTGTGAGTCGCACGCGGCATCATGGCGAGGAGGCGATCCCGAGCTGTGCTGTTGCGAGGGGCACCACTCCCGGGAAGCTCGAACCACTCGACGGGCCGGGTCATATTTGAAGAGTTCCCGGACCATCCCCTCAGCTCCAGCGTCGTGAAGTTGAAGTTCAGCCCGGTCGCAGCCTCATTATATCCCCCCGCGCCAGACTCCCAGCCGGCCTTTTCCTGTCTTGGAGAGGGATGTCGGCGGCGGAGGAAGTCTCGCGCCACCGCTGCAATGGACAGCCCCTTCTCAAGACGAAGAATCCGGATGAGGGCAACGTCGAGCTTAATGTCGTCTCAATCCAGCTCGCTCAATCTTCGCCCAAGAATGGGCGCGCAGCGCGGCGCGGTGAAGGGCTGCGGCTCGCCTTCGACGATCAGCACTAATCTGCGCGCCACTCTTCCCACTTGACGCGAAGCTCCCGGCAAGCACGACCCCTTCAAGTTCGGGACGGAAAACCCAAGAAATCCCTCCGGAGAGGGGGAGCCGGCTCGCTCTCTGAGTGAAGAAATGCCCGAACAGAGCTACATTTGGGTGTATCCTATGAAGTTTTCACACATATGCGAAACCGCCATTGTGAGGACGGCGCTGGGGGTGAAATCAAGAAGGTGGAAGCCGATGTGTTCATGATGTCGCAGAAGAATTCGTAAAAGGAGGACAAAGACCGCAGTGGAAGAAAGCTGCGAAGAAATAGTACCCGCCAGATAGTTGTCCATGGTGGCGGCCGGATGAGCTCGTCCGAGGATGCGCCGAGGTCCTCTTGGCCCGTAACAAGAAATACTTGCCCCAGAGTTCTTGCACGCCGAGCCGCAAGGGAAGACGACGCTTCCCTCCGCAGATCGGGCGAAGCTCTTCCGCCTGCTCGATTTCTCCTTCTTGGTCTTCTCCGCTTCCCTTCCCCTTCCTGGTTTTCGGGCCATGGCGGAGGCGGCGAGGGAAGGAGGACGAAGAATCTGACGACGCCGCTAACGCAAGAAGCGGCGGAGGAGATGCGGAAGGGGTGCGAGGAGGATTCTCAAGGAGGAAGAAGAAGCAATGAAAGCGGAGGAGGGAACCGCTACCGCTTCCTCTCGCTTTATGGGGAAGTGGGGGCGCCCGCCTCCTCATAAAGAACGTGGGCACGCCCCATCCCACGACGCCGAATCGACGCTGCTTTGTTGCGGGAGGCGGCAAAGGCGAAGTGGATTCGACGCCCAGAGGCTTCGTGTGCCTGCAGACTGCTTTTGGGCCTGGCCCAACAGCGCTGCACAGGTGGCCCAGCCCGGGGCTCTGCGGTGTACTAAGGTAGGGTACCTCACTACCCCAACTTGTGCACGGGCAACGCAGCTTCCCGCTGCCGGATCCACCACATGCTTGCCGGAGACCATTCCTGCTCCATATCAAGCCATTCCCAACAAAGTTTACAAGACAGAAGCTCGAGACCCGGCAAGAGGAGCTTGCCGAGAAGGCCGCTCTGTGCTCAAGATTACATCACTATGCAAGCCCCGGCGAGAGGAGCTCGCCGGGAGACCAGAAGACTACATCACGAAGACACGCCGGGCGCTTATACGCCGCCGGCGAGGGCCCGGGAGCGACAAGTTACAAGCCCGACAAGCTCCCGGCCCGCAAGATCAAGACCCGGCAAGGTGCTTGCCGGGAGAGCTGCTGTGTGTGCCCGCACTCCAGCTCATCCGCCCACGCCGCCTTTAAGCCCTTCCGTGAGACGCGCGGCGGATGGTCAGTGCCGCATGAGGGTGCGTGGCACTCCACGGTGGTGGCTCCATCGCCGGGCAAACGGAGACGCAAGGGCGGAGCTTTTGGGGTCGACGGTGACGGCATTTAATGCTCTTGTCCCCTCTCGTCAAAAGTAGGTAGAATCCACTGCTCAAGCAATCAGAGCTGCACTGCTCCCGCACTGCTCCAACTACCACCTCTTTTACGCTTTTACCCCTCTCCCACGCTGACACCGCCGGTGACCCTTACCCTATAAAAGGAGGCCCATGCACAACGAGAGGGGTTCGAGGTTCGGATCCTGGCAACTCTAGCGCTGGGTTCGGCTAGTTGAATTCGCCAACACCACACCACCATACGCCGATTCTTGAGCAAGATCAAATACAACACAAAGCAGCAGAGGGTTTACGCGACCATCGCGTCCAAGCCGGGTAAAATCCCAGCAGATCGCCTCGATCCGCTCTCTCGCCTCCGCCTCGCATCAATCTCGAAGGGGCCGCCCCGGCCCCATAGGTGTCGTGCCTCATCGCATCGCGCCCGACACTAAGTGTTATTGTGAATATGGTTTGTAAAAGTTTTTCTTTATCACTTTCAGTTTATCAACTGAATTGCTTGAGGACAAGCAAAGGTTTAAGCTTGGGGGAGTTGATACGTCTCCGTCGTATCTACCTTTCCAAACACTTTTGCCCTTGTTTTGGACTCTAACTTGCATGATTTGAATGGAACTAACCCGGACTGACACTGTTTTCAGCAGAACTGCCATGGTGTTATTTTTGTGCAGAAATAAAATTTCTCGGAATGACCTGAAAATCCACGGAGCAACTTTTCAGAATTAATAAAAAATAGTGGCGAAAGAATCAGCATCAGGGGGCCCACACCCTGTCCACGAGGGTGGGGGCGCCCCCCCTAGGGCGTGCCCCCTGCCTCGTGGCCCGCCTGGACGTCCACTGACCTTAACTCCAACTCCATATATTTGCTTTTGCGGAGAAAAAAATCTAGGAGAAAGTTCCATCGTGTTTTACGATACGGAGCCGCCGCCAAGCCCTAATATTTCCCGGGAGGGCTCATCTGGAGTCTGTTCGGCGCTCCGGAGAGGGGGATTCATCGTCGTCATCATCATCAACCATCCTCCATCACCAATTTCATGATGCTCACCGCTGTGCGTGAGTAATTCCATCGTAGGCTTGCTGGAAGGTGATGGGTTGGATGAGATTTACCATGTAATCAAGTTAGTTTTGTTAGGGTTTGATCCCTAGTATCCACTATGTTCTGAGATTGATGTTGTTATGACTTTGCTATGCTTAATGCTTGTCACTAGGGCCCGAGTGCCATGATTTCAGATCTGAACCTATTATGTTTTCATGAATATATGTGAGTTCTTGATCCTATCTTGCAAGTCTATAGTCACCTATTATGATTTATGATCCGACACCCCCGAAGTGACAATAATCGGGATACTTCTCGGTGATGACCGTAGTTTGAGGAGTTCATGTATTCACTAAGTGTTAATGCTTTGGTCTGGTACTCTATTAAAAGGAGGCCTTAATATCCCTTAGTTTCCATTAGGACCCCGCTGTCACGGGAGGGTAGGACAAAAGATGTCATGCAAGTTCTTTTCCATAAGCACGTATGACTATATTCAGAATACATGCCTACATTAAATTGACGAACTGGAGCTAGTTCTGTGTCACCCCATGTGATAACTATTACATGAGGAATTGCATCCGACATAATTATCCATCACTGATCCAATGCCTACGAGCTTTTCACATATTGTGCTTTGCTTATTTACTTTACCGTTCTGTCTTTGTTACAATTACTACAAAACTGCTATCACACTTTTGCCATCATATTACCGTTACTTCCATACTACTTTGCTACTAAATACTTTGCTACAGATACTAAGTTATCCTTGTGTGGTTGAATTGACAACTCAACTGCTAATACTTGGGAATATTCTTTGGCTCCCCTTGTGTCGAATCAGTAAATTTGGGTTGAATACTCTACCCTCGAAAACTATTGCGATCCCCTATACTTGTGGGTTATCATACAACAAGCTCAAGTCTCATCCACTTTGGCTTTAATCGAACCAAGTCCACAGAGAGGCTCGGGGTTGAAAGGACTACACCCTAGACAAGATTTGGATGGCCAGAAGGCACCACGTGTGCCAGTGAACACGGTGACCGCGCGTGAAGCTGGTGCCTAGTGTGTAACCGGCTCACTCTAGGCATCGGGCCCCTCTCTCCCGCTGTCCAAACATCGCGCTCGCGCCACCTACATTGTTGTTACCGTCGAGATTACTTGTACCCCAATGTCGTGTAGTACTTTAGATCATTTGTGCAATTATAATTTAGCTTCTAACTGAAGGAAATATGCCCTAGAGGCAATAATAAAGTTATTATTTATTTCCTTAATTCGTGATAAATGTTTACTATTCATGCTAGAATTGTATTAACCGGAAACTTAGTACATGTATGAATACATAGACAAAACCTATAGTCCCTAGTATGCCTCTACTTGACTAGCTCGTTAATCAAAGATGGTTATGTTTCCTAACCATAGACATGTGTTGTCATTTGATGAACGGGATCACATCATTATGAGAATGATGTGATGGACATGACCCATCTGGTAGCTTAGCATTATGATCGTGTTAGTTTCATTGCTACTGCTTTCTTCATGACTTATACAAGTTCCTCAGACTATGAGATTATGCAACTCCCGAATACTGGAGGAACACTTTGTGTGCTACCAAACGTCACAACGTAAAAGGATGATTATAAAGGTGATCTGCAGGTGTCTCTGAAGGTGTTTGTTGGGTTGGCATAGATCGAGATTAGGATTTGTCACTCTGTGTTTCGAAGAGGTATCTCTAGGCCCTCTCGGTAATACTCATCACTATAAGCCTAGCAAGCATTGTGACTAATGAGTTAGTTGAGAGATGAAGTATTACGGAACGAGTAAAGATACTTGCCGGCAACGATATTGAACTAGGTATTGAGATACCGGCGATCAAATCTCAGGCAAGTAACATACCGATGACAAAGGGAACAACGTATGTTGGTATGCGGTTTGACCGATAAAGATCTTTGTAGAATATGTAGGAACCAATATGAGCATCCAGGTTCCGCTATTGGTTATTGGCAGGAGACGTGTCTTTGTCATGTCTACATAGTTCTCGAACCCGTAGGGTCCGCACGCTTAACGTTTGATGACGATTAGTATTATGAGTTTATGTGTTTTGATGTACTGAAGGTAGTTTGGAGTTCTGGATGTGATCACAGACATGACGAGGAGTCTCAAAATGGTTGAGACATGAAGATTGATATATTGGACGACTATGTTTGGACATCGAAATGGTTCCGGATGAGTTCGGGCATTTACCGGAGTACCCGGGGGGGGGGGGGGTTACCGGAACCCCCCGGGGAGTGTATGGGCCTTATTGGGCCTTAGTGGAAGAGATGAGGAGGCGGCCAAGGAGGGGGCTCCCCCCACCATGCCCAACCCGAATTGGGTGGGGGGCCGACCCCGCTTTCCTTCCTCCCTCTCTCCTCCTTCCTTCCTCTCCTACTCCAACTAGGGAAAAGGGGGGATCCTACTCCCGGTGGGAGTAGGACTCCCCTAGGGCGCGCCATAGTGAGGGCCAGACCCTCCCTCCTCCACTCCTTTATATACGGGGGAGGGGGGCACCCCATATACACACAAGTTGACAATTGTTTTAGCCGTGTGTGGTGCCCCCCTCCACGCTTACACACCTCGGTCATATCATCGTAGTGCTTAGGCGAAGCCTCGCGCAGTAATTCTCATCGCCACCGCTACCACGCCGTCGTCGATTTAAACTCTCCCTTGGCCTCAACTGGATCAAGAGTACGAGGGACGTCTCCGAGCTGAACGTGTGCTGAACGCGGAGGTGTCGTACGTTCGGTGCTTGGATCGGTTGGATCATGAAGACGTTCGACTACATCAACTGCGTTAACTAAACACTTCCGCTTTCGGTTTACGAGGGTACATGGATACACTCTCCCCTCTCATTGCTATGCATCACCTAGATAGATCTTGCGTGATCATAGGAATTTTTTTGAAATTACCGCGTTCCCCAACAGTGGCATCCGAGCCGGGTCTATGCATAGATGTTATATGCACGAGTAGAACACAAAGAGTTGTGGGTGATAATAGTCATATTGCTTACTAGCATGTCATACTTTGATTCGGCGGTATTGTTGGATGAAGCGGCTCAGACCGACATTACGCGTACGCTTACGCGAGAGTGGTTCTACCGACGTGCTTCGCACATAGGTGGCTGGTGAGTGTCTGTTTCTCCAACTTTAGTTGAATCAAGTGTGGCTACGCCCGGTCCTTGTTGAAGGTTAAAACAGCACACTTGACAAAAAATCGTTGTGGTTTTGATGCATAGGTAAGAACGGTTTCTTGCTAGAAGCCCGTAGCAGCCACGTAAAACTTGCAACAACAAAGTAGAGGACGTCTAACTTGTTTTTGCAGGGCTTGCTGTGATGTGATATGGTCAAGCCTGATGTGATATAAATTGTTGTATGAGATGATCATGTTTTGTAACAAAGTTATCGGCAACTGGCAGGAGCCATATGGTTGTCGCTTTATTGTATGCAATGCAATCGCCATGTAATTGTTTTACTTTATCACTAAGCGGTAGCGATAGTCGTAGTAACAATAGGTGGCGAAACGACAATGATGCTATGATGGAGATCAAGGTATCACGCCGGTGACGTTGGAGATCATGACGATGCTTCGGTGATGGACATCATGAGGACAAGATGATGATGGCCATATCATGTCACATATTTTGATTGCATGTAATGTTTATCCTTTATGCATCTTATTTTGCTTAGAACGTCGGTTGCATTATAAGATGATCCCTTACTAAACTTCAAGGTGAAGGAAATATGCCCTAGAGGAAATAATAAAGTTATTATTTATTTCCTTATTTCATGATAAATTTTTATTATTCATGCTAGAATTGTATTAACCGGAAACATAATACATGTGTGAATACATAGACAAACATAGTGTCACTAGTATGCCTCTACTTGACTAGCTCATGAATCAAAGATGGTTAAGTTTCCTAGCCATGGACAAAAGAGTTGTCATTTGATTAACGGGATCACATCATTAGGAGAATGATGTGATTGACATGACCCATTCCGTTAGCCTAGCACTTGATCGTTTAGTATGTTGCTATTGCTTTCTTCATGACTTATACATGTTCCTGTAACTATGAGATTATGCAACTCCCGTTTGCCGGAGGAACACTCTGGGTGCTACCAAATGTCACAACGTAACTGGGTGATTATAAAGGAGTACTACAGGTGTCTCCAAAGGTACATGTTGGGTTGGCGTATTTCGAGATTAGGTTTTATCACTCCGATAGTCGGAGAGGTATCTCTGGGCCCTCTCGGTAATGCAGATCACTATAAGCCTTGCAAGCAATGTAGTTAATGAGTTAGTTACGGAATGATGCATTACGTAATGAGTAAAGAGACTTGCCGGTAACGAGATTGAACTAGGTATTGGATACCGATGATCGAATCTCGGGCAAGTAACATACCGGTGACAAAGGGAACAAAGTATGTTGTTATGCGGTTTGACCTATAAAGATCTTCGTAGAATATGTAGGAGCCAATATGGGCATCCAGGTTCCGCTATTGGTTATTGACCAAGAATAGTTCTAGGTCATGTCTACATAGTTCTCGAACCCGTAGGGTCCGCACGCTAAGGTTTCGATGATGCTTATATTATGAGTTTATGAGTTTTGATGTACCGGGATTTCGAGTCCCGGATGAGATCGAGGACATGACGAGGAGTCTCGAAATGGTCGAGACATAAAGATCGATATATTGACGACTATATTCGAGTTCGAAAGGTTCCGAGTGATTCGGTATTTTTCGAGTACCGAGAGTTACGGGAATTCGCCGGGGAGTATATGGGCCTTATTGGGCTTTAGGGGAAAGAGAGAGGAGAGGTTGGGCGCCCCCCAAGGCCTAGTCCGAATTGGACTCCCCCTCCTTCCTTCTATTCTCTTCCCCTTTCCTTGACTCCTACTCCTACTACTTGGAACGGGGGGGATTCCTACTCCCGGTGGGAGTAGGACTCCTCCTTGGTGTGCCTCCTCCTAGGCCGGCCACCCCCTCCCTTGCTCCTGCATATAGGGGGTAGGGGGGCACCCCATGACACACAAGTTGATCTACGGATCGTTCTTTAGCCGTGTGTGGTGCCCCCTCCACCATATTCCACCTCGTTCGTATCGTCGCGGAGTTTAGGCGAAGCCCTGCGCCGGTAGAACATCATCACCGTCTCCGGAGCTTTGCTGGATCGGATCCCGGAGATCGTCATTGAGCTTAACGTGTGCTGAACTTGGAGGTGTCGTACGTTCGGTACTTGGATCGGTCGGATCGTGAAGACGTACAACTACATCAACCGCGTTGTGCTAACGCTGCCGCTTACGGTCTACGAGGGTACATGGACAAACACTCTCCAGTCTCGTTGCTATGTCATCACCATGATCTTGCGTGTGCGTAGGAAATTTTTGAAATTACTACATTCCCCAACAGTGGCATCCGAGCCAGGTTTTATGCGTAGATGTCATATGCACGAGTAGAACACAAGTGAGTTGTGGGCGATACAAGTCATACTGCTTACCAGCATGTCATACTTTGGTTCGGCGGTATTGTTGGATGAAGCGGCCCGGACCGACATTACGCCAGACGCTTACGCGAGACTGGTTTTACCGCCGTGTTTTGCACACACATGACTAGCGGGTGTCTGCTTTCTCCAACTTTAGTTGAACCGAAAAGTGTACGCGCCGGTCCTTGCGAAGGTTAAAATAGCACTAACTTGACGAACTATCGTTGTGGTTTTGATGCGTAGGTAAGAACGATTCTTGCTCAGCCCGTAGCAATAGTTGCAAGAGCAATAGTTGGCGAGACGACCATGTGACGACACATTGATATAGATCAAGATGACGAAGATCATGGTGTCATGCCGGTGACGATAGAGATCATGACAGTACTTTGGAGATGGAGATCAAAGGCGCAAGATGATCATGGCCATATCATGTCACATATTTTGATTGCATATGATGTTTATCTGTTATACATCTTATTCTGTTTTGTTTGACGGTAGCATTTTAAGATGATCTCTCACTTATTATCAAGAAGTGTTCTCCTCGAGTATGCACCGCTATGAAAGTTCTTCGTGCTGAGACACCACGTGATGATCGGGTGTGATAGGCTCTACGTTCAAATACAACGGGTGCAAAACAGTTGCACACGCAGAATACTCAGGTTGAACTTGACGAGCCTAGCATATGCAGATATGGCCTTAGAACAGGGAGACCGAAAGGTCGAGCGTGAATCATATAGTAGATATGATCAACATAGTGATGTTCACCATTGAAACTACTCCATCTCACGTGATGATCGGACATGGTTTAGTTGATTTGGATCACGTGATCACTTAGATGACTAGAGAGATGTCTATCTAAGTGGGAGTTCTTAAGTAATATGATTAATTGAACTTAAATTTATCATGAACTTAGTCCTGGTAGTATTTTGCAAATTATGTTGTAGATCAATAGCTTGTGTTGTCGCTTTCATATGTTTATTTTGATATGTTCCTAGAGAAAACTGTGTTGAAAGATGTTAGTAGCAATGATGCGGATTGGATCCGTGATTTGAGGTTTATCCTCATTGCTGCATAGAAGAATTATGTCCTTGATGCACCGCTAGGTGACAAACCTATTGCAGGAGCAGATGCAGACGTTATGAACGTTTGGCTAGCTCAATATGATGACTACTTGATAGTTTAGTGCACCATGCTTAACGGCTTAGAATCGGGACTTCAAAGACGTTTTGAATGTCATGGACCATATAAGATGTTCCAGGAATTGAAGTTAATATTTCAAGCAAATACCCGAGTTGAGAGATATGAAGTCTCCAACAAGTTCTATAGCTAAAAGATGGAGGAGAATCGCTCAACTAGTGAGCATGTGTTCAGATTGTCTGGGTACTTCAATCGCTTGAATCAAGTGGGAGTTAATCTTCCAGATAAGATAGTGATTGACAGAATTCTCTAGTCACCATCACTAAGTTACTAGAACTTCGTGATGAACTATAGTATGCAAGGGATGACGAAAACGATTCCTGAGCTCCTCGTGATGTTGAAATCGACGAAGGTAGAAATCAAGAAAGAGCATCAAGTGTTGATGATTGACAAGACCACTAGTTTCAAGAAAAGGGCAAAGGGAAAGAAAGGGAACTTCAAGTGGAAAGACAAGCAAGTTTTCACTCCTGCGAAGAAGCCCAAAGCTGGACCATAGCCTGAAACTGAGTGTTTACACCGCAAAGGAAATGGTCACCGAAGCGGAAATGCCCTCAATATTTGGTGGATAAGAAGGATGGCAAAGTGAACAAGGGTATATTTGATATACTGATTATTGATGTGTGCCTTACTAGTGTTTATAGTAGCCCCGAGTATTTGATACTTGTTCGGTTGCTAAGATTAGTAACTCAAACAGAGTTACGAGAATAAACAGAGACTAGTTGAAGGGAAAGTGACGATGAGTGTTGGAAGTAGTTCCAAGATTGATATGATCATCATCGCACACTCCCTATACTTTCGGGATTAGTGTTAAACCTAAATAAATGTTATTTGGCGCTTATGCTGAGCATGAATATGATTTGATCGTGTTTATTGCAATACGGTTATTCATTTAAAATCGGAGAATAATTGTTGTTCTGTTTACATGAATAAAACCTTCAATGGTCATACACCCAATGAAAATAGTTTGTTGGATCTCGATTGTAGTGATACACATATTCATAATATTGAGGCCAAAAGATGCAAAGTTAATAATGATAGTGCAACTTATTTGTGGCACTGCCGTTTGGGTCATATCGGTGTAAAGCGCATGAAGAAACTCCATAAAGATGGATTTTCGGAATCACTTGGTTATGAATTATTTGATGCTTGCGAACCGTGCCTTTTGGGCAAGATGACTAAAACTCCGTTCTTCGAAACAATGGAACGAGCTACTGACTTATTGGAAATAATACATATTGATGTATGCAGACCAATGAGTATGAAGGCTCGTGGCAAGTATCGTTATTTTCTGACCTTCACAAGATCATTTGAGCAGATATGGGTATATCTACTTGATGAAACATAAGTCCAAAATAGTTGAAAGGTTCAAAGATTTTCAGAGTGAAGTGGAAAAATCATCGTAACAAGAAAATAAAGTTTCTGCGATCTGATCGCGGAGACGAATATTTGAGTTACGAGTTTGGTCTTCAATTAAAACAATGTGGAATAGTTTCACAGCTCACGCCACCTGGAACACCACAACGTTATGGTGTGTCCGAACGTCGTAACCGCACTTTATTGGATATGGTGCGATCTATGATGTCTCCTACTGATTTGCCACTATTGTTTTGGGGTGATGCATTAGAGACAGCTGCATTCACGTTAAAAGGGCACCATCTAAATCCGTTGAGATGACACCGTATGAACTATGGTTTAGCAGTAAACCCAAGTTGTCGTTTCTTAAAGTTTGGGGCTGCGATGCTTATGTGAAGAAACTTCAACCACATAAGCTCGAACCCAAATCGGAGAAATGTGTCTTCATAGGATACCCAAAAGAGAATGTTGGGTACACCTTCTATCACAGATCTGAAGGCAAGATTTTTGTTGCTAAATTCGGATCCTTTCTAGAGAAGGAGTTTCTCTCGAAAGAAGTGAGTGGGAGGAAAGTAGAACTTGATGAGGTATCTGTACATGCTCCCTTATTGGAAAGTAGTTCATCACAAGAACCGGTTCCTGTGACAACTACACCAATTAGTGAGGAAGCTAATGATATTGATCATGAAACTTCATATCAAGTTTCTACTGAACCTCGTAGGTCTACCAGAGTAAAATCCGCACCAGAGTGGTACGATAATCCTATTCTGGAAGTCATGTTACTTGCCGATGATGAACCTACGAACTATGAGGAAGCGATGATGAGCCCAGATTCCGCAAAATGGTTAGAGGCCGTGAAATCTGAGATGGGATCCATGTATAAGAACAAAGTATGGACTTTGGTTGACTTGCCCGATGATCGGCAAGCCGTTGAGAATAAATGGATCTTTAAGAAGAAGACTGACGCTGATGGTAATATAACTGTCTCAGGCCCGTCGATGAGGGGGAGCGAGGTGAGCGACCGCACAGGGCCTCCAGAATCGAGGGGCCCCCACCGTGGAAAAAACCAGTATAGGAACATTGCGTACGTTCCCTCCCTTGCCGCTTAAAGATCATAAAAAAAACAATACAAAAAGCCAACGTGTCCCTCCCTGCTGCTAACTCGGCTGCATGCCTGCAAGGAGCACGGAAGGCTAGAGGCCCGAATAAGTAGATAATCCAACCTACAGTTCAAATAAGTGATCGCCGTCCAGGATACAGATTGATCGAATCACTGGCGATTGGCGATTGGCAAATCACCGAACCCTTTGCCCTAGACGAGGCCCTAGCAGTCGTGCCGGCGCAGTTGCCTCAGATTTGATCCCATCGGCTGATCATCTTGCTGCCACGAAGACACAACAGGGACACGCCCACGCCCGGTGTCGTTCGTTCCTTTGTTCAGGATTCAGGAAGACGGGAACACGCCCACGCCCAGATTAATGACTGTGTTTTCAATTTTAATCTCCAAGAACAAGGTTCTTTTTCCAATTTATTTTCTTGCATTTGAATGATCGAGTCATCTACTCCCTCTGTTCCTAAATATAAGTCTTTTTAGAGATTCCACTACAAACTACATACGGATGTATATGGACATATTTTAGAGTCTAGATTCACTCATTTTGCTCCATATGTAGTCTATGGTGGAATGTCTAAAAAGATGGTAATTTTGCTCCGTATGTGGTGATAATGGAATAGATGCGTTGAGGCTCATGATGCAGAAATTTGATGATGGTAATTTTGCCGATGAAGGGGTTGATGATAATATTTGCCGATTGAGGTGATGATGTTGATACTACCAAGGAAGGTGATAATGCTAATACTGCCGATGATGATAATATTATCAATTACTCCCTCCGTCCCAAAATTCTTGTCTTAGATTTGTTCAAATACGGATGTATCAAGTCACGTTTTAGTATTAGATACATCCGTATCTAGACAAATCTAAGACAAGAATTTTGGGACGGAGGGAGTATATAGAAAATCCTTTTCAGTATAACATGAGGTTAGTTTATTGCTTTACTAGCCCTCTACTATTTTAGCATTATATAATATAAAGTGAGAGTATGCTTTGCACATTATTGATTATTCTTTTATATGAATTGTTCAAAAAATTTGGGCCCCATTTTAGTTTTCGCCCGGGGCCACGAATGTCTGGAGACGGCCCTGAACTGTCTATAAAGCTCGACTTGTTGCGAAAGGTTTTCGACAAGCTCAAGGGGTTGACTACGATGAGACTTTCTCACCCGTAGCGATGCTTAAGTCTGTCCGAATCATGTTAGCAATTGTTGCATTTTATGATTATGAAATTTGGCAAATGGATGTCAAAAATGCATTCTTGAATGGATTTCTAGAAGAAGAGTTGTATATGATGCAACCAGAAGGTTTTGTCAATCCTAAAGGTGCTAACAAAATGTGCAAGCTCCAGCAATCCATCTATGGACTGGTGCAAGCATCTCAGAGTTGAATATACGCTTTGATAAGTTGATCAAAGCATATAGTTTTGTACAGACTTACGCTGAAGCCTCAGATTTACAAGAAAGTGAGTGGGAGAATTTGCAACATTTCGATAAGTATATGTGAAAGACATATTGTTGATCGAAATAATGTAGAATTATTCGCAAAGCATAAAGGAGTGTTTGAAAGGAGTTCTTTAAAAGAAAGACCTCAGTAAAGCTACTTACATATTGAGCATCAAGATCTATTGAGATAGATCAAGACGCTTGATAAGATTTTCAATGAGTACATACCTTGACAAAATTTTGAAGTAGTTCAAAATGGAACAGTCAAAGAAAGAGTTCTTGCCTGTGTTGCAAAGGTATGAAATTGAGTAAGACTCAAATCCTGACCACGGCAAAAAATAGAAAAGAGAATGAAAGTCATTCCCTATGCCTCAGTCATAGGTTCTATAAAGCATGCTATGATATGTACCAGACCTATTGTATACCTTGATCTGAATTTGGCAAGGGAGTACAATAGTGATCTAGGAGTAGATCACTGGACATTGGTCAAGAATATCCTTAGTGAGGACTAAGGAAATATTTCTCGATTATGGAGGTGATAAAAGAGCCCGTCGTAAAGAGTTACATCGGTGCAAGCTTTTACACCAATCCAAATGACTCTAAGTCTCAATCTGTATACATATTGAAAGTGGGAGCAATTAGCTAGAGTAGCTCCGTGCAGAGCATTGTAGACATAGAATATTTGCAAAATACATACGGCTCTGAATGTGACAGACCCGTTGACTAAGCTTCTCTCACGAGCAAAACATGATTACACCTTAGTACTCTTTGGGTGTTAATCACATAGCTATGTGAACTAGATTATTGACTCTAGTAAACCCTTTGGGTGTTGGTCACATGACGATGTGAACTATGGGTGTTAATCATATACAGATATGAATATTGATGTTAAATCACATGGCGATGTGAACTAGATTATTGACTCTAGTGCAAGTGGGAGACTGAAGGAAATATGCCCTAGAGGCAATAATAAGGCTATTATTTATTTCCTTATTTCATGATAAATGTTTATTATTCATGCTAGAATTGTATTAACCGAAAACATAATACATGTGTGAATACATAGACAAACATAGTGTCACTAGTATGCCTCTACTTGACTAGCTCATGAATCAAAGATGGTTAAGTTTCCTAGCCATGGACAAAAGAGTTGTCATTTGATTAACGGGATCACATCATTAGGAGAATGATGTGATTGACATGACCCATTCCGTTAGCCTAGCACTTGATCGTTTAGTATGTTGTTATTGCTTTCTTCATGACTTATACATGTTCTCAGAACTATGAGATTATGCAACTCCCGCTTGCGGAGGAACACTTTGGTGCTACCAAACGTCACAACGAATCGGGTGATTATAAAGGAGTACTACAGGTGTCTCCAAAGGTACATGTTGGGTTGGCGATTTCGAGATTAGGTTTTGTCATCCGATTGTCGGAGAGGTATCTCTGGGCCCTCTCGGTAATGCACATCACTATAAGCCTTGCAAGCAATGTAGCTAATGAGTTAGTTACGGAATGATGCATTACGTAATGAGTAAAGAGACTTGCCGGTAATGAGATTGAACTAGGTATTGGATACCGATGATCGAATCTCGGGCAAGTAACATACCGATGACAAAGGGAACAAAGTATGTTGTTATGCGGTTTGACCGATAAAGATCTTCGTAGAATATGTAGGAGCCAATATGGGCATCCAGGTTCCGCTATTGGTTATTGACCAAGAATAGTTCTAGGTCATGTCTACATAGTTCTCGAACCCGTAGGGTCCGCACGCTTAAGGTTTCGGCGATGTTATATTATGAGTTTATGAGTTTTGATGTACCAAGGAGTTCGAGTCCCGGATGAGATCGGGGACATGACGGGAGTCTCGAAATGGTCGAGACGTAAAGATCGATATATTGTTCGACTATATTCGAGTTCGGAAAGGTTCCGAGTGATTCGGTATTTTTCGAGTACCGTGAGAGTTACGGAATTCGCCGGGGAGTATATGGGCCTTATTGGGCTTTAGGGGAAAGAGAGAGGAGAGGTTGGGCGCCCCCCCATGGCCTAGTCCAAATTAGACTAGGGGGAGGGGCTGCGCCCCCTCCTTCCTTCTCTTCTCTCCCCCCTTTCCTTGACTCCTACTCCTACTACTTGGAAGGGGGGATTCCTACTCCCGGTGGGAGTAGGACTCCTCCTTGGTGCGCCTCCTCCTAGGCCGGCCACCCCCTCCCTTGCTCCTTTATATACGAGGCGGGGGCACCCCATGACACACAAGTTGATCTACGGATCGCTCCTTAGCCGTGTCGGTGCCCCTCCACCATATTCCACCTCGGTCGATCGTCATGGAGTTTAGGCGAAGCCTGCGCCGTAGAACATCATCACCGTCACCACACCGTCGTGCTAACGGAACTCATCTCCGGAGCTTTGCTGGATCGGAGCCCGGAGATCGTCATCGAGCTGAACGTGTGCTGAACTCGGAGGTGTCGTACGTTCGGTACTTGGATCGGTCGGATCGTGAAGACGTACGACTACATCAACCGCGTTGTGCTAACGCTTCCGCTTACGGTCTACGAGGGTACGTAGACAAACACTCTCCAGTCCCGTTGCTATGTCATCACCATGATCTTGCGTGTGCGTAGGAAATTTTTGAAATTACTACGTTCCCCAACACAAGGTACAAGTGTTCTCCCTGAGTATGCACCGTTTCTACAGTTCATCGTGCCGAGACACCACGTGATGATCGGGTGTGATAAGCTCTACGTTCATATACATCGGGTGCAAGCCAGTTTTGCACACGCGGAATACTCGGGTTAAACTTGACGAGCCTAGCATATGCAGATATGACCTTGGAACACTAAGACCGAAAGGTTGAGCGTGAATCATACAGTACATATGATCAACATAGTGATGTTCACCATTGAAAACTACTCCATCTCACATGATGATCAAACATGGTTTAGTTGATTTGGATCACGTGATCACTTAGATGATTAGAGGAATATCTATCTAAGTGGGAGTTCTTAAGTAACATGATTAATTGAACTTTTATTTATCATGAACTTAGTACCTGATAGTATTTTGCATGTCTATGTTGTTGTAGATCAATGGCCCGTGCTATAGTTCATTTGAATTTTAATGTGTTCCTAGAGAAAGCTAAGTTGAAAGATGATGGCAGCAACTACACGGACTGGGTCCGTAACTTGAGGATTATCCTCATTGTTGCACATAAGAATTACGTCTTGGAAGCACCGTTAGGTGTACCATCCACACCTGCAACTGCAAACATTGTGAATGCCTGACAGACGCGTGTTGATGACTACTCCATAGTTCAGTGTGCCATGCTTTACGGCTTAGAACCGGGACTTCAACGACGTTTTGAACATCATGGAGCATATGTGACGTTTCAGGAGTTGAGGTTAATATTTCAAGCAAACGCCCGGATTGAGAGATATGAAGTCTCTAATAAGTTCTACAACTGTAAAATGGAGGAAAATAGTTCTGTCAGTGAACACATGCTCAGAATGTCTGGGTACCACAACCACTTGACTCCACTGGGAGTTAATCTTCCTGATGATAGTGTCATTGACATAGTTCTTCAATCACTGCCACCAAACTACAAAAGCTTCGTGATGAACTATAATATGCAAGGAATGAACAAGACTATTTCCAAACTCTTCGCGATGCTAAAGGCCGCGGAGGTAGAAATAAAAAAGGAGCATCAAGTGTTGATGGTCAATAAGACCACTAGTTTCACGAAAAAGGGCAAAGGGAAGAAAGGGAACTTCAAGAAGAACGAAAAAAGTGGCTTCTCAAGAGAAGAAACCCAAGTCTGGACCTAAGCCGAAAACTGAGTGCTTCTACTGCAAAGGGACTGGTCACTGGAAGCAGAACTGCCCCAAGTATTTGGCGGATAAGAAGGATGGCAAGATGAACAAAGGTATATGTGATATACATGTTATAGATGTGTACTTAACTAATGCTCGCAGCAGCGCCTGGGTATTTGATACTAGTTCTGTTGCTCATATTTGCAACTCGTAACAGGGGCTACGGATTAAGCAAAGATTGGCTAAGGACGAGGTGACAATGCGCGTGGGAAATGGTTCCAAAGTCGATGTGATCACGGTCGGCTCGCTACCTCTACATCTACCATCGGGATTAGTTTTAGACGTGAATAATTGTTATTTGGTGCCAACGTTGAGCATGAACATTATATCTGAATCTTGTTTAATGCGAGACGGTTATTCATTTAAATCAGAGAATAATGGTTGTTCTATTTATATGAGTAATATCTTTTATGGTCATGCACCCCTGTTGAGTGGTCTATTTTTGTTGAATCTCGATAGTAGTGATACACATATTCATAGTGTTGAAGCCAAAAGATTGAAGTTTAATACTGATAGTGCAACTTATTTGTGGCACTGCCGTTTGGGTCATATTGATATAAAGCGCATGAAGAAACTCCATACTAATGGACTTTTGGAATCACTTGATTATGAATCACTTGGTTCTTGCGAACCGTGCCTTCTGGGCAATATGACTAAAACTCCGTTCTCCGGAACAATGGAACGAGCTACTGACTTGTTGGAAATAATACATACCGATGTATGCGGTCCAATGAGTGTCGATGCTCGTGGTGGGTATCGTTATTTTCTTACCTTCACAGATGATTTGAGCACATATGGTTATATCTACTTAATGAAGCATAAGTTTGAAACATTTGAAAAGTTCAAATAATTTCATAGTGAAGTGGAAATCATCGTAACAAGAAAATAAAGTTTCTACGATTTGATCGTGGAGGAGAATATTTGAGTTACGAGTTTGGTCTTCATTTGAAACAACATGCGATAGTTTCACAATTAACGCCACCTGGAACACCACAGCGAAATGGTGTGTCCAAACGTCAGAATCAAGACTTTATTAGATATGGTGCGATCTATGATGTCTCTTACTGATTTACCGCTATCGTTTTGGGGTTATGCTTTAGATACGGCTGCATTCACTTTAAACAGGGCACCATCAAAATCCGTTGAGACGACGCCTTATGAACTATGGTTTGGCAAGAAACCAAAGTTGTCGTTTCTTAAAGTTTGGGGCTGCGATGCTTATGTGAAAAAGCTTTGATACGTCTCCAACGTATCTACTTTTCCAAACACTTTTGCCCTTGTTTTGGACTCTAACTTGCTTGATTTGAATGAAACTAACCTGGACTGACGTGTTTTCAGCAGAACTGCGATAATGTTGTTTTATGTGTAGAAAAGAAAAGTTCTTGGAATGTCCTAAAAATCCATGGAGGCACTTTTTGGAAAATATAAAAAATACTGGTGAAAGAATCAAGACCAGGGGGCCCAAACCCTGTCCACGAGGGTGGGGGGCGCGCCCCCTCCCCCTGGGCGCCCCCCTGTCTAATGGGCCCCCTGGACCTCCACCGACCTCAACTCCAACTCCATATATTCACGTTCGGGGAGAAAAGAATCAGAGAGAAAGTTTCATCGCGTTTTATGACACGGAGCTGCCGCCAAGCCCTAATCTCTCTCGGGGGGGCTGATCTGGAGTCTGTTCGGAGCTCCGGAGAGGGGGATTCGTCGCCGTCGTCATCATCAACCATCCTCCATCAGCAATTTCATGATGCTCACCGCCGTGCGTGAGTAATTCCATCATAGGCTTGCTGGACGGTGATGGGTTGGATGAGATTTACCATGTAATCAAGTTAGTTTTGTGAGGGTTTGATCCCTAGTATCCACTATGTTCTGAGATTGATGTTGCTATGACTTTGCTATGCTTAATGCTTGTCACTAGGGACCGAGTGCCATGATTTCAGATCTGAACCTATTATGTTTTTATGAATATATGTGTGTTCTTGATCCTATCTTGCAAGTCTATAGTCACCTATTATGTGTTATGATCCGGCAACCCCGAAGTGACAATAATCGGGATACTTCTCGGTGATGACCGTAGTTTGAGGAGTTCATGTATTCACTATGTGTTAATGCTTTGTTCCGGTTCTCTATTAAAAGGAGGCCTTAATATCCCTTAGTTTCCACTAGGACCCCGCTGCCACGGGAGGTGTCATGGTGGGTGAGGGAGTCCTGGACTAGGGGGTGTCCGGACAGCCGGACTATCATGGTCAGCCGGACTCCAAGACTATGAAGATACAAGACTGAAGACTTCGTCCCGTGTCTGGATGGGACTTTCCTTGGCGTGGAAGGCAAGCTTGGCGATACGGATATGTAGATGTCCTACCATTGTAACCGACTCTGTGTAACCCTAGCCCTCTCCAGTGTCTATATAAACCGGAGGGTTTTAGTCCGTAGGACACACAACCATTACAACAATCATACCATAGGCTAGCTTCTAGGGTTTAGCCTCCTTGATCTCGTGGTACATCCACTCTTGTACCACCCATATCATCAATATCAATCAAGCAGGAGTAGGGTTTTACCTCCATCGAGAGGGCCCGAACCTGGGTAAAAACATCGTGTCCCTTGTCTCCTGTTACCATCCGCCTAGACGCACAGTTCGGGACCCCCTACCCGAGATCCACCAATTTTGACACCGACATTGGTGCTTTCATTGAGAGTTCCTCTCTGTTGTCACCGATAGGCCTGATGGCTTCTTCAATCAACAACAACGCCGTCTAGGGTGAGACCTTTCTCCCCGGACAGATCTTTGTGTTCGCGGCTTTGCATCAAGCGGGCCAATTCATTGGCCATCCGAGCAGATCGAAGCTACGCCTCGCCATCGTCAGGTTTGAAGCCAAAACTTCACGGCCGACATCCGCGGAGACTTGATCTTCGACGGATTCGAGCCACAGCCGAGCGTGCATGGCTGTCACGATGGGCATGATTTAGCTCGCCACGGACAAGGCCTCGAGGTCGCTGCACGAGTCCGCCTCGACCCATAGTTCGGAGCAGACCGCGCAGACGAGGACAGGTGGCGCGCCTCCAGAGCTGCAACCTCTACGGCAATGGAGCCGAATCGACCTTGTCCCTTATGAAGCTCGTGACTCCGAGGCGCCGGACTCCTTGCCGGACTCCGAACCTCCTGCGCCCCGGCCAATCGAATCCGATTGGGCGCCGATCATGGAGTTCACCGCCCCGGACATCTTTCAGCACTCACCCTTTGGCGACATCCTAAATTCGCTAAAGCATCTATCGTTATCAGGAGAACCCTGGCCGAACTGCGGTCAGGATGGTTGGGATGCGGACGATGAAGAAGTTCAAAACCCACCCACCACCCACTTTGTAGCCACTGTCGACGACCTAACCGACATGCTAGACTACGACTCCAAAGACATCGACGGTATGGACGACGATGCCGGAGACTGAGGGAGTCCTGGACTAGGGGGTGTCCGGACAGCCGGACTATCATCGTCGGCCGGACTCCAAGACTATGAAGATATAAGATTGAAGACTTCGTCCCGTGTCCGGATGGGACTTTCCTTGGCGTGGAAGGCAAGCTTGGCGATATGGATATGTAGATCTCCTACCATTGTAACCGACTCTGTAACCCTAGCCCTCTCCGGTCTATATAAACCGAGGGTTTTAGTCCGCACCACGAACAACCATTACAACAATCATACCATAGGCTAGCTTCTAGGTTTAGCCTCCTTGATCTCGTGGTAGATCCACTCTTGTACTACCCATATCATCAATATCAATCAAGTAGGAGTAGGGTTTTACCTCCATCGAGAGGGCCCGAACACAGGTAAAAACATCGTGTCCCTTGTCTCCTGTTACCATCCGCCTAGACGCACATTCGAACCCCGTAAAGATGATAACACCCGTAAAGTGCCGAAGACAATCCCCTCCCGCAAGATTCAGCGCAGAGGATGCGTACAAGCCCTCACGAGAGAGCGGCATTTAAGAGGTCGAGGATGATAATTACATACCTCCCTCCGGAGACGAGGCAAGCCTCGACGACGACGAATTCGTCGTGCTTGAGGATCCCGTCAAACAAGAGCGTTTCAAACGCAGGCTAATGGCCACAGCAAATAGCCTAAAGAAAAAGCAGCAGCAGCTTCAAGCTGATCAAGACCTGCTGGTCGACAGATGGACCGAGGTCCTCGCGGCCGAAGAATATGAACTCGAACGCCCCTCCAAGAATTACCCAAAGCGCGAGTTGCTCCCCCGACTAGAGGAGGAAGCATATATACCTTCATCACCAGCGCACAATACGGCAGACCGACCACCCCGTGGTCGGGACAGAGAGCACCTAGGCCCTCCACCAAGACCGCACTCCGGCATCGCCGAAAAGTACGGGTTACGGGGAACGCAGCGCGGACTTATGGGATATATTGGGGACAAGGCAAGACAATCCAGATCTATCTATGGATCACGAGGCGCCCCATGACCCACGCATTTAATACCGCCACACCGGATACAACAACTCCGCCAGGCAAACACAGCAGATAACGCCCCTTGAGCTACGCCGTGATATTGCTCAATACAGAGGCGCCAGACACCCGCTTATGCTTCATCGACAAAGTAATGGATCATCAAATCCCTGAAGGTTTTAAACCCGTAAGCATTGAATCCTACGATGGCACAACAGACCCCGCGGTTTGGATCGAAGATTATCTCCTTCATATCCATATGGCCCGCGGTGACGATCTCCACGCCATCAAATATCTCCCGCTCAAGCTTAAAGGACCAGCTCAAGCATTGGCTTAACAGCCTGCCCGCAGAGTCAATTGGTGTTGGGAGGACCGAAGCCGCATTCTCGACAACTTCCGTGGCACATATGTGCGACCACCGGACGCCGATGACCTAAGCCACATAATTGGCAGCCAGACGAATCGGCGAGCAATCGACACGGTTCTTAACAAAGAAAAATCAAATCGTCGACTGTCCGGATGCAGAGGCCCTCGCAGTCTTCAAACATAACATCCGCGACGAGTGGCTAGCCCGGCACCTAGGACAGGAAATGCCAAAATCCATGGCATCCCTCACATCATTAATGACCCGCTTCTGTGCGGGAGAGGATAGCTGGCTAGCTCGCAGCAACAACCTCAGTAAAAATGCTGGCAGTCCGGATACTAAGGACCACAACGGCAGGTCGCGTTGAAGCAAAAACAAACGCCACGTTAACGGTGATAACAATGAGGATACGGTAGTCAACGCCGGATTCCGAGTCTCTAAACCCGGTCAGCGGAAGAAGCCATTCAAAAGAACCACTGCGGGTCCGTCCAATTTGGACCGAATACTCGACCGCTCTTGCCAGATACATGGCACCCCCGAAAAACCAGCTAACCACACCAACAGAGATTGTTGGGTATTCAAGCAGGCAGGCAAGTTAATTGCCGAAAACAATGACAAGGGGTTGGACAGCGATGACGAGGAAGAGACCCGGCCGCCGAACAGTAGAGGACAAAAGGGCTCCCCCCACAAGTGCGGACGGTGAACATGATATACGCAACCCACATACCCAAGAGGGAGCGGAAGCATGCACTGAGGGACGTATATGCGATGGAGCCAGTCGCCTCGAAGTTTAATCCATGGTCCTCTTGCCCGATCACTTTTGACCGAAGAGACCATCCGACCAGTATCCGCCATGGAGGATTTGCCGCATTGGTTTTAGACCCAATCGTCGATGGATTTCACCTTACGAGAGTCCTGATGGACGGCGCAGAGCTCTAACCTGCTTTATCAGATACAAGGTCGTAAGATGGGCATAGACCCCTCAAGGATTAAACCTACAAAGACGACCTTCAGAGGTGTCATACCAGGTGTTGAGGCCAATTGTACAGACTCAGTCACACTGGAAGTGGTCTTCGGATCCCCGGATAATTTCCGAAGCGAGGAGTTAATCTTCGACATAGTTTCGTTCCGTAGCGGCTACCATGCTCTGCTCGGACGAACCGCGTTCGCAAAGTTCAATGCGGTGCCACATTATGCATACCTCAAGCTCAAGATGCCAGGCCCTCGTGGAGTCATCACGGTCAACGGAAATACGGAACGCTCCCTCCGAACTTAGGAACATAGTGGCTCTCGCGGCAGAAGTACAGAGCAGCCTTCTAAGGCAATTTTCGAGTCCGGCCGTTAAACGACCGGACACGGCCAAACGCGCTCGGAGCAACATCAATCAAAACCACCTGGCACGTTCCAAGCACGCGTAGCAATGCGGCCCCAACCCCAGCTCTCGCATGATTGCAAGACCAGCTCTCCGTACATCATTACGCCTGGAGATACCATGGGCATAGGGGAGTGGCACGACCACAACAGACCAGAAAGGGCTTGACAACACCAGGGCTCCCAAGTGTGTCGCTTTTTATTTTTATTTTCCTTCTTTTTTATACAGGACTCCGCTCACCAGGTCTCTGTCCCGTGGCGCGAACCCGCCAAACTCACGATGCAACAGCCAGGGAGGGAAAAGGCTGCATTTAACACTCGTGTGGTCTCCATTACGAGCATTAAAATTGATTATATACACCAGTCCACAGCCCACCCCTGGAGGGGTACATGTTTAATTAGTCCAATCCCTTGCTTTCCGCACTCATAGCAGAATTCCTTGAATAAATAATGCAGCACTTTTTGCCTATAATTGCATTACTTTACATATATGTTCATTAATGACATTTTTGCACCCGTATATTTTGGTACGGCCGAATACACCAGGGGCTTATGTTCCTCGTATTATGGTGTGATAAGTCCGAACACTTTCACAAGTGCGGCACCCCGAACTTATAGCATTATATGAATCGGCTCAATCATGTCTTGGGTCAATAGTTGGGTTTGCCTGGCCCCATGTTTTGGTACCTTACGCCCGCTCACCGGCTAAGGTAGCACTGGAGAACCATCGCGATTATGCCTGCTGAGCTGGGCGAGCACCTCAATGGAGAAAGCTAAACTGACTGTCATGATAAGGCGAGAGACTGGTCGCTGTTTGAGAGGTCTTTTCGAGTCCCTAAAGACTTATGCCGCTCGAGCGAGGAACCACTGTGTCCGCCCAGCGTGGATAGCGCCCGAACTCGGTCTTCCGAATACTAGGGCTTCACAAATTTAAAATTATAGAATTCTATGGCTAAGTGAGAGTGTTCAAGCATTATAAGTCCGGTTGCTTTGTTCGTTGTGTTGAGCGCCTCCTAGATGGACCCAAAATGGGAACAAGAGTGCTCAAGTTTATCCCGAACACCCCAAAGACTGTGGCATGGGGGCTGAAGCCGACGACTTGCCATCTCTCGATTTTATAAATGGCCGCATGTAAGGTAATATTTTAAATCAATAAGTTGCTTAGCGATATGAACAAATTTTCAGCGCACAGATAACACATTGCGAAGTTTACTCAATAATTACATCTTTGGGGCACTCATCCACAATCTTGGGCACCCTTCAGACACTCTTATAGTACATCTCGGGCGTCTGATACTCCTTGCCGTTGGGCGGCGTCTGTGATAAGCCTCTCCGCATCCAGCCTGCCCCAATGCACCTTTAGCACGGGCAAGGGCCGACGGCACCTTCAATGCAAAGGAGCGCTTGATGACTTCCACCTGTGGGCATGCATCCACCAGCCGCGACGAGGCCGGTAGCTCCTGTGCATGGCCTCTCCAGCCACACCGGACTATGAGGCCCTTCATGGCTGCGCTCGGCTACCTTGTGGAGCTCGACCACCGCTTCACCGGTCGCTAGGGGCACCGGATGTCCGCCTCAACAGCATCGAGACTAGAAGACCTTCTCCATTGAGCTCCCTCCTCGGCTCGGTAGAATGCGGCAGATCCGACACGCCGCGAGGCAGATCTGCAACGCCTCGAGAGCTCGAATTCGGGTAAGTAATGTAATTTACATTCACATGCTTGCTTTGCATGAAAAATTCCTCACCCGCCGCTATTTTCTTCACCTCCTCAATCTCCTGGAGGGCCTTATGGGCCTCGGCCTTAACGGCTTTGGCACTTTCAAGAGCCGAGGCAAGCTCGGCTCGAAGTCTCGAAGTCGCGCCCAAACTCTCATGCTTTTCCATGAGAGCCCGGAGCTCTTGCCGCACCTCCGCCACCCGCGCCTCCTGCTTCTCTCGCTCTGCTTGTTCCGCGGCCGCATTGCGTTCGGCCGCAGACACGGCCTCCTTTAGGGTCGGCACCTCGTTCGTGGCCCCTGCAGTACCCATGTTATCCTTGTTACTCACCTTCTTTGTCCTCGAGCTGCTTCTTGGCAAGGCCGAGCTCTTGCTCGGACCGCTCGAGGTCCTGCTTCAAAGCACTGACCTCTGCTTGCCGGTCTTGGCGGCAGAGGTCAAAGCAGCGAGCCTGCAAACCCATATTGACATAATTTTTAGCACTCCTGCAGATATCTTTTAGATCCTCATCCGGGTTTCTTCCAACACCGAACCGAGCATCGGGGCTACTTGTCTATACGGTATTACATTACATATTTTAAACTTCTTACCTCAAAGCTCGTTAGAAGGCTGCTGCAGCTTCGGGTCAGCCCGCTTGGCGAAGCCGAACTTTTCAATCACCGCACTCATGATAGTGCGGTGTTCTTCCTGATGGAAGCGCCATTGAGCGCCTCCAACAGTTGTCCGGCGTCCGGTTGGGCGGAGGCGCCGGCGTCACGGTCTTGCCTTCTCTTAAGGGCGCTTGCGGACTCGAACCACCATGGTTCCGCATGGAGTCCGGCAAGAAGTCCGGAGGCTGCCTTGCGGCACCTCCGGAGCCTCCTCCTGATGGGTCCCCTCCTGGGATCCCACCTCGGCATCGTCAGCATCACGAGGGGTGGAGGCGGTCGGAATGGAATCCACGTCCGACGGAGCCAAGGACTTGCTCGATGAAGCGGGAAGATCATCATCAGCCGGACTACAGGCAGTGTGCGGCATTAGAAGGACACTATGTGACACAAAAGATAAATTATAAATCATTCAGGAACCCGGATACTTATGATCTTGCCGGAGGCCTGGCCCTTGAGGGCCACTCTTCGTCGCCAACGTTGGCGTTGGCGGAGCTGTCCGGGGGAAGGGTCCTTCCCCTCTTGGACCCTTCGGCCTTCCCCGTTGGGAAGCCTTCCTTTTTCTCTCTCCCCCTCCTGGGAAGAGTCCTCTTTCTCCTCCTCGTCTTCGGGGGAGGAGTCCGCCTCGGAGCCATCGGACGATGAGTCCAATATCACCTGGCGCCGGGAACTTCTTCGAGTTCTCGTGGCCTTCTTCTTGGCCTTCTTCTCCGGCACCACATAAAGTGCCGGGACTAGCAGCCCCGTTAAACGGGCGTCCGCTGGATCTTCGGGAAGGGGATCCGGATAGTCTACCTGTCCGGATGTCCTCTGTCAGTCCTGTCAAGGGCATTGGGAGTTTTAGATCCCACATAGGATTAAACTATGATAGAAAATAAGTGTCCCATAGAGGATAACAAAGCTTACCTCGCCGGTCAAGGCGCGGGTGCTGAATCTTTGAATCCCGGTCTTGATTCTGACGCGGGGCTTCTCCGCCCTTAAACAGCACCCTCCAGGCAACTTCGTAAGTCATGTCAAAGAGCCCACTCAGGGTCCGGTGCTGTGCCGGATTGAACTCCCACAAATTGAAGGCCCGCTGTTGGCAGGGGAGAATCCGGCGGACGAGCATGACCTGGATCACATTGACAAGCCTCGAGCTTCTTGTTCACTAAGATCTGAGACAGGATCAAGTCCTCGGCTCCTCTGAACTGCCCCATAGCAAGCCCTTTTCTTTCCAGGAGGTGAGCTGCATAGGATACCAGATCTGAACTCGGGCCGCTGCCCATTTAGGGTCACGCTGCTCGGTGATGTAGAACCACCCCGAT